>QKWP01000070.1:365772-397978 GCA_003550325.1 Gigaspora rosea
AAAAAAAAAAAAACACTACATGTATGTACACAAGTACTAATCAAATTTGCGTAATATATAAAAATAAAAAAAATAAATAATATGCGTAGTGTACAAATCTTTTTTTAACAAAGTAAATAAAAAAAATAACGTGCTTTTTTTACTTTATTTATTTGTTTATTTATTTATTGTTTTTAATGTTTTTATTTTCCCAATGTAATTCTCCCAAAAAAGGGTAAATCGCTAAAATATTAAATATAACAATGCAAAATTTTAAATGTTTTGCCAAAATTCAATATGTGACCATTGTTTAAATTAATACTAATTTGCCAAATTTTAAATTTGGACCTTGGTTTAAATTTTAACTAATTTGCTAAAAAAAAAATATGACATATATGAGAGATGTCCAGGGTCCTATTAAAGTGTAAAAGTAAATATTTAATTTTAATACAGTATAAATATAAACTATTTTATTTAATATATTAATTTAGTATTAATTTAATTTATAATTTTAGTAACAAAATTAAATAAATCCAAATCAAAAATCTCTTGCAAAAAAAAAAATTTTTCAACAAATACTAAAGAAAAAAAATTGCGACAAAATGATTCTCAAGATACTGATATTATTGAAATAGAATTGGATAATGATTCACAAGATATAAAAAATAAATTTCTGGTAAAAAGTTCCTAAATTATATCATTAAATGAATTGATAAAAATTCTATTTCAAATATTAAACTAGAAGAAAAAAGGATAGCACTATTAGAACAAAAAGTCAAGGAATTAGCTAAAGCAGAGACTATTGAATTGCAAAATCAGCAACTAAAATAAATTTAGGGTTGCCTTAAATGCAAATACATTTAGATTAATCTTGCAAATTTGCTTAATCGCTTATTTTCTATATATATATATATATATAGAAATAGATATGTTTTATAATACAAACATGCTTGTAGATTGAATATATGTCACAAAAACAATATTAATGATAATATATAGCTATATATTTGATATATATATATAGTTAAATATATATTTACATATTTAAAATAATGTATACATTAAAAAAAAATTTAAAGATAAATTTTCGTAAGTACTAGTATAAAAAATTTTATATGTTACAAGTGTATGTACTATCAAAATTTTTATATGTCTGTTCAAATTTGTAGTACTGTACAGTACTACTTTACTGAATACCTAAATTTAGTACAGCAAACAGATACCCATTAATCAAAATATTGGTACTTATTTAATTAAACTTAGTAATTTTTTTTATTTTATTAATATTTAAATTTATAGCATTAAATAAAAAAAATTTTATCAAATTTAGATAGTTAATTGTTAAAAATTATTGCCAAAATTTTAAAAACATCTTAAAATATCAAAAAAAAAATAAAATTGAATAAATTTTTTTAAAGTTTTTTAAAGAGTATTGCAAGAATTTTTAATTGCAGAAATTTTTAATTGCTAATCTTAACAGGCTGTGAAATTCCTTTGTATAACAAAAAACAAAGTTTTTTTTTATAAAAAATTAAAAAATTACTTATAACCAGTATTCAAAATTATTTCTCAAATAAACTAAATTTAGAGTAATAATCTTCTCAAAAAATTTTTAATGTTCTCATTATATAGAATTTTATTTTTTAAATATGCATATATTTTTATTGTATAAACCTATTTTGAACTTTTAAGTAGGGATGCATCAGTCCTAAAAAAGACCGAACCAGGACCGATAAGGACCGTGGGACTATTAAAGGACCAGTTCTGGGACCAGTTCTTGTAAATATAACTGTGATATTTGTATCACCTAATCAAATTTCTTGATCAGGTGTAATGTAGATCATATGATGTTTGTTTATATCTGACAGTAAATAATTACGTCATTTTTGGCCAATAAAATCTTATGCATTAAGATGATGTAATCATTAAAGGACCGTTTGGGGACCAAAGGACCAGACCAGACCGAGACCGTAAACACTATGATAACGGTCCTCTTAGGGACCGGACCGGACCAAACCAAACTGATGCAACCCTACTTTTAAGTAAAGTTATAGACAAAGGCTTTTTGATTTTAATAGTATAGTGGAATTCACCTAAAGCCATCATCTTTTAATTATAAAAATTTTTAAATTGTTATAACTCTTTAAAAAAAAAAGATATTTAAAAAAATTTTTGATAATTTAATAGCTTATTGTTTAAATTATTAAACTATCAATAAACTTTTTAAATATCTTTTATTTTTAAACCATTATATTAATTTAAATTTATATATGAATTATATATGATTCAAAAATTTTGGTGTTTATATATAAAAAAACATAACAAAATTTGAATTTATTAACAAAAATTAAAAAATAATAAATAAAATTAAAAATGTATTAAGTTTTTCTGCATTTTTATTGGATAATTAGGTTACACTGCAGCTAAAAAATTGGCGCCTATATATAAAATATGTTGGCTTTAGGTGAAATCCACCGTACTTAGAACATTTAAATTGGTTGAATGAATCATGTGATATACTTATTTAACTTTTTGCAACTATAAATCTTTTCTTCAAATATGTAAAAAAAAAAAACCTAATACTAATAATATTTTGAGAACATTTTATCAGTACAAAATGTTCTCAAATAAGAGAACATTATTTTAAATATTAATGTTCTTAAAAAAAATTTAGTGTTATCATAAGAACATGAGAACATCAAATTTTAAACACTGTTTATACACAAAATCTCGCTTATAAAACTATTTTTTTTCTGCAAAAAAAAAATTTCTTGCTAAATTTTACTATAAAGTTTGTTATTTATTATAACCTAACTCTAACCTAACTTAAAATAGAAAACTTTTTTAAAATGGTGTGTAAATTTCACAGCTTGTGTATTGAAGTGATTTTCTTTTTTAAATATAATTTTTTGACCCAAATTTGATAAATTTTTTTTATTTAATTTAGTAGATTTATAAAATTAAAATAAAAAAATTTTGATTAAGTTTAAATAACTGTTGTATTTTAATTTAGTGGATTTATAAAATTAGAATAAAAAATTTTGATTAAGTTTAAATATGTTGTTAAGAATATTTTATTTAGTAGAAGTTAAAAAAATTTTAGTTATAGTTTTTTTTAAAAAAAAATATTTAAATTTTGAATAAAAATTACTTGGTGCTTATTTGGTCAAATTTGATCAAATTTTTTTATTAAACTTTATGGGCTTATAGAATTAAAATAAAAAACTTTTGATTGAATTGGACTAGGTAAAGTTTATATTCCTGTAAAAAAAAAAAAAGCTATAAACAAATTTTTTTAATTTGATAAATATTTTTTAACATTTAGCTATCAATATTAATCACACCTTTTTATTTTAATTCTATAAAATAACCGAATTAAAAAAAAATTTCATTAAATTTGGATAGTTGGGTGTTAAGAAATCTTTGATAAAGTTCAAAAAAAAGAAAAATTTACTCAATTTTAGTTTTTTTTTTTTTTTTGATATTTCAAGTTTTTTTTAAAAAAACTTTTAGTAATGATTTTTCAATAACTATTGGTCTGCATTCAATGAACCTTTTTTTTTTATTTTAATTCTAACAAACTACAGAATTAAAAAAAAAAAACAAAATTTTACCAAATTTTAGCAAGTAACTATGGAGAAATCATTGCTAGAAGTATTAAAAAACTTTCGAATTTATTAATAGACCTCCGAACGGATCACCAGTGATCTGCGGAATTTTTGTGGACCCGCTAATCTAATCGTCTAAGGAGCTTCAGGATGTGAAGAGAAAAAAAAAAAAAAAAATAAACAAATCAAAATAAAAAAAAAAAAGATTTATAAAGAAGCAAATATTTATAAATTACGAACTTATAAGTGAAGTTCTTGAGATTATTGCAGTATTGATTCCATTTGATTATTTTTGCACATCAAATGGGCTTGGTGCTGGAAAGGGACGAAGTTGACAAAACAAAAGATCTCAATTTTTGTGTTGCAAATCTTATAATTGGTTATAAGAAAGTACAAACTTTAAAGAGCTATACTGCAAAATTTTATTAATACAACTATCTTTATATTTTAAATAAAATGATAATTTTATTCTATATTGATATAAGTAAAAAAATTAATTTTGAAAAAATTGTCGATTTCGTCCCTTTTTCCAGTTCCTAGCCCAAAAAAAAAAGTTCTTTCAAAGCAATGAATTTTACGGTGATTTTTTGATAGTGAAATGATTCGTTCTCAAAAAGTACTTTAAACCGCATAAATAAAGTTACCCGTACAATTGATTATGATCTATGATAGGTATACCGTCTCAATTTATTAAACTTTACAGGCAATGTTGGGACAACAAACTGCTAATCACCTACAAACAAAATTTTCAAAACATTAAATCGACTTGCCGCTGCAAACTTTTAAATAAACCTACAACTAATGAACTATTAAATGAAAATATAGGCTAAGTGTTGAGAAAAATTATTTTAAAAAATTTTTTTAACGCCTAACTGATCCAAAATTAATTTTGAGAGCATTTTTCATTTAAGGAATAAACGCTGTTATCGTAATAAAATTTTGCATTATAGGCTTTTAAAGTTTATATTTTCTTATGTTTTAATATAGATATTAAAATATAAACACCAATTTTTGTTAAATTTATTTTTTGCCAATCAACTTTTATTTCTTTTTTTCTTTTTTGTTTCTTTTCTTAGCACTTAGCTCATATTAAACCTACGATTAATTCAAACAAAATTTTAAAACTTTAAGTAGAATTTTCCTGCTGAAAATTACAAGTTAACCAGTAGTTAACCTGTTCTTAAAGAAAAACTTAGAATAATCATCTATTAATAAAAATTTCGGTTGGAGATAAATCATGTGATCAACCGCCAATCAATTATAAAATTTTGATGAGAAACAAGAAGAAAACCCTGAAAAATACAAAAAACGATAGTCTAAACCTACCTTGAATGGGTTAATTAAAAATGTCGGGAAGGCAATTTTGTATATATAACCACCTAAAACCGATCCTAACCCTATTCTAATGTGACCTTAACCCTAAAGTTAATTAAGTAAATTATTAAAGAAATATATTTTTGAGCATAAGCACATGAATAGTTTAGGCAAGTATATTTCTCAAATTATGTAGAAATTCTCGAAAAAGATCAGATCACGGAAATGCTCCATACTGGGATTTTCTTGGAGCAAATGTTGATTAGTAAATTTAAACAAGTTGATAAAGACACTTTGCAAGAATACAACACTGACTTTTTTGAACCTTGAGAACGATGATATTGGATCAAAATCAGAAAGAATATTGGCAGATGCACTCTGCAAGAACACCATGCAGACTTCTTTGAGTTTTAGTTGGAATAATCTTAGATCAAGAGAAAAAGCAATTTGCGTGAACATTCTTTTGATCTATCTTAGGTCAGAAGGAGAAAAGGTATTAGCAGATCTATTTTGGAGAGGAATACTATGCTAACTTCTTTGAATCTTGATTATAATGATCATGGATCATAAGGAGGAAAAGCATCAGCGATTACTTTGTAAGCTGAAATATTTGAACTTTAGTTGTAATAATCTTAGATCAGAAGGAACGCTATGTCGAACATTTAGATCAGGAGATAAAGAATTAGCAGATGCACTTTTCATGAACACCACGCAGATTTTTTTGAACCTTGAAGATACGTAAATAACCGATAAGTTCCAGATTTGTCGTGATAGTGTTATATCGTGAAGGTTTAGGCATAATGTATCGTCCAATGAGATATAAAATTTTGTGGACAGAAGCCATTAAAATGCTGTAAAACCATGATATTTACGTATCTACTCCGTTCTTGGTATAACTAGTTAATCTTGATTTAAACAAAATGGTTTATATTTTGGAAAATTCTATTTTGACCCGGGGTTTCCCGACAAGTATAATTATTCTTATCATCCTTAAAAGGAGTCGGATTAACAAATATGATTTCGAAAGGTCATTGTTGTGACCATCAAATAGATTAGTAATCGGAGAAATAATGTAAAACCCACTTTAAATGATAAGCCTAGATAATGATAATGAGACTCGCGGGCAAATTACGTAATAATCAACCAATCAAATTGTTAAAATTTGATAAACCCCGGATCGTCCCGACGAACAAAACCAAGCGAAAAAAAAGAAAAAATGCGGAAAATACAGAAAACGGTAGTCTAAACCCACCTTGGAGCATAAACAAAAAATGACATAGAGGTGATTTTACCCATATAAATATTCCTAACCTTAACCAAAGACGACTCTAACCCTAATGTCAATGAAAAACGCTATGTCACGTGAACGGCCCCACTTTAAGGGTTCCCAAATACGGTATGTATTTGCTTACATTTATCAGATCAAATTATTCAAATGGTATCCCTTGATATTTATCAGATCGGAATCTTCAAATATGGTAAGCATTTACATTATCAGATTAAATACTACATTATCAGATTTTTTTTAGCATTATCAGATTTAACTTTCGGAATGATGACTCAATTCTTAAAAATAATACACAGCTATTGTTTCCTATTATCTATCTATTATGATATCTCTTATTATCTACCCGTTATTGATATCTACTGTTTCCTATTATGACCAATTCGTTATTGATATCTTATTGATATCACTATAAATAAACGGTTTATTTAATGTAAATGATCATGAAAAAATGGTTTTATCCCCTATTCAAAGAGCAAACTTTGCTACTATCTCTCGTCTTTTATCTTGTGCTATTAATGAACGTCTTGTTAAAGCTTTTTACCAATCATTTCAGCATGATCCTCTCGAGTTGACAAATTCTTTTGCAAAATCGTCTTTAAATCATGGTGTTATTTTCGTTCTGCCAGAAAATGATAAAATTGATAATAAAAATATTATCATAATTTCTATGTTGCATGAACCGATTCTTTCAAAGGATCAGGAAAATGATTCAATGCCAAAAAAAGTTGATTTTGTAGATCCTTGGGATATGATAGCGCCAGTCTATCAAATCAGATATGATCCTTTTCAGTTTGTAAGTCTTGACGAATTGAAATCAATTATGGCTCGTCCTATGAATGAAAGAGAAGAGATTAGTCCATCTGAATTTATGAGTTTATTGGGCGTATGGATGAATTTAGATGACGATAAACTTATCGTCAAATTATGTGCAGAGTTAGATAGTTCTGTCAAATTTCAAGGTATAAAAATTGATTAATCAAACTCTCGAAATACAATTATTAAAATTATTATAACTATTCTTGACAGAATACACATATAAGAACCCACAGCCAACTCCTTCTTTGCTTTCTTCGAGCATAGAATGGGAACAAAGTTTGATAGAAGGTCACGCATTACATCCGGTAATTCACGTTAATATAAACTATTAATTTATGATTTATTTATAATAAAATTTTATTTCATCTCTGAAAGATGCATAAATCACGATTTGCCTTACCTCCAATTTCGGAAATATTGCCTGGTACTTATGACTTTCGAAAACCCACAATAAGATTCGTTGAAGTGCCACGTGATAAAACATATTTACGTGGTCATTGGGAGGAAAATCTTAACCGTCTTCTAGATGTAATGAAGCAAAGACCAACTTGCTCCCAAAATTCAGTTCTATTCCCAGTTCACGAACTTCAATTACCAAATATAAAAGAAAAACTTCCCTATGTCAAGATTCTTCCAATTGAGTATTCAATTGAAGCTTATAGTCAAGCTTCACTTCGAACTCTCGTGGTTCCAGATATTCCTGGGTTTGCATTTAAACTTTCTTTAGGTATAATGGTTAGTTCAGCGTTGCGTACCATTACACCATGGACCACACATACAGGTCCAGAGTTTATACCAATTTTCGAAAAATTATATATTAACAAAGAGATACTTAAAATTTCGAATGCTGTTGCTAGTGCGACTGTTAATGAACAGAATTATGATATAGCAAAACATTTAAGTTGCATAATACGTGAGGACTTTAATGCTCCAAGTGAAAATGTAATAATCTGTGCTGCATTAACCGAAAGGGATGAGAATGGTATCAGTGTTGTAGAAAAAGTTTGGAGACTAGATACAGAAGAGAAACGTATCAAATTTTTAAGAAGGTAAAAAATATGCTAACACTATTACAGTATTTACAGTATTAACAGTTCATATTATAATTATTACGTCTATTTTTTAAATTTACAATATTGATTAAATGTAATTACAGATATTCTTGGCTTTTATTCAATGCATTTTTGCCACCCGTTTTACATAATGGTTTTTCCTTTGAAGCTGTATGAAATATGTGTTTTCTTAATTTTTATTTTTATAAACCTAATAATAATTAATCATGAAATAATTGAAATAATTCTTTTTTTTTCATATATATACATATATATATAAGCATTCGCAAAATGTTCTTGCTCGTTTTGATTCTGCTAGTGGGCAACTTATTGGCTTTGTGATTCGGGATTTCGGTGGTATTAAATACCATCAAGAAACTCTATTAGCGAGCACAGGACTGCGTGCTAACTTGTTAAAAGATAATTGTTCAGAAGCCAAAGACTTGGTTGAGGTTAGTCATGAAATTTTCGTTAAATTATCAACCTTCTTTGTTAACTAACTCTTCTATTTCAGGTTTACACAAAACTTTATCATACTTTAATTTTATGCCATATATATCGTTTAATTCGTGCGTTAAACCTTCATTACTCTGGTGTTGGTTGGATAATTGTTAGGGAGCATCTTTCAGAAATCATTCCACGCGATAATTTATTGTGGAAATTATGGTTAGAGGATAAAGTAACTAAATTGAAATGTTTTATACGAATGAAGTGTGAAAAACTTTATCGCGCTGTAAGTTTTTCCTGATATTATGTCGAGCTTTTGAAAAATTTTTAAGAATACTGATTTATCTAATGAAATTACCATAATTGATCTAGTATATATACCGCCAAATCCCTAATTTAATACTGTATAATTATGAAAATGAAAATTGATAAAAGTTATAATTGATCACTAAAAAATTTAAGTCATTACTAGATTTCGAAACTTATTGTAGATAATTTAAAATTTAGTTATCTCAATATAAAAGTTTTTTTCTGAAAGATAATAACAAATAGAAATTATTGTCCTCATTTTTAAGAAAATGAAAAGCAATTATCCATTTATTCTATTTAATTGTTTTGTCTGAAGTTTTAAAAAAAAAAATATTATAATTCAGATTTTATATACAGTATTTGTTTGGCCAGTTCATGATTTAAAGCTCTATTTCAAAAGGCGGAAAATTTAGTATAATAAACATAAAAAAAAGTAACTCTGATCAGTGTCTGCAACTAAATAAATAAATAAATATTATTGGATTATAAACATTTGGTTGGTACATAAAGATTTAAAAAAAATCTATAGGTAAATTTTGCGGAATCCGTATGAAAATTTAAAATCTTGGTGCGGCCTGCAGATTCTGCAATCCAATTTCAGATACTGGTTCTGATGGTCTGGCCCAGCCATCCCAATCAGTATTGGATATTCAAAAAAAAATAATGATTTTTGTGAACATAATTTTTTTTATAATGTTCGCTTTAAAAATAATCATGTTCACAAATAAAGTTTATAATATTTAATTAATAAATGATAACTTGTAAACTTTTATCATAAACTATCATCTTTGTCTAATAATAAGACTAAGTATGGTAAACTGTACAACATTACATATCGATTACTTGTCATCATGATGGTATAACTAAGCAATATAAATTATAGTTTTACTTTCACCTCATTTAGTCAACATCACACCGAGTGACAATTTTGTTAAAGATTTATGCGTAAAAAGTTACACTAGATATTTGCTTCTTTGCTATTTTAATAACTTGATAACATTTACAGCCATTATCATAATTCCTGGAACTAGGTGTTAGTTACCAAATGATTTACTATCATATGATTGGCCCACTTTTTAAAATTTTGTCATTCAATTTATAGTAATTTTATAATAAAAATTGTGTATTTTTAAAATGGTCTAACACCTTTTCTAGTAAAGAAACCCCAATTCTGTAACTTGTAAATGGTGTATAAATATTGTGATTTTAAAACTAGTGCTGCTATATTTGATATTAATATGTAATTTTTATCAATCACTATAAATTAATCATTAAAAAACTAAATTATGCATTTTTAAAATGTTATAATTTCCTTTCTAGTAAAGCAAATTCAACTCTGTAATTTGTAAATGATATATAATTTTTGCTATTTTAAAATTATGTTCCATATTTGATATTAATGGATATCCATTAGCTCTTTGTATTAAATTTAGTACAGATTAAAAAATTATATTACAATAAATTTTATTGTTATTAAAATATACTTCAATATTAATAATTTTTTTATCGCACACAACTCTTTTTGACGATCCCTTATACCAAACTTTTTACAAAAATCGAACTATAGAAAACTATACAGTTAACATATTTAATACAACAAAATCACCAAGCTGCTGTAGGTACAAAGACTATTCACTAGATGTTCTGTATTATGAAATAAAGATAAAAAAGATATGCAGACTTTTAAGCAAGGCACCTTGACTGGTTTTGGTACTATCAAGTGAAGACATAGTAGAGCAACTCGGAAGTTTTGTCAAGTCCTGTGGATATGAATATAGAAGCAAAGGCCTGATTAGATACATTATTCTGTATAGCATAACTCTTACTTTTTTTTTGGGTTTGGAAAATTTTCTTTGGTGTCAATGGCTTTTCAAAAAATTCAAAAAGTGGGCGTTTTGGCATACCCCTCCAAAAGATTAGCAGTGTTTACTCCATCCCAATTAGGAAGAACCTACTATTTTGAATTCAAAATCGTGAATATGTTTTAGAAACAAAATAAACAATAAATGACATATGAGGTTTTTTCAAAGAAACCACCAGAGGAAATTTATATAGTTTTCTTTTTTTTCTACAATATATATATGTCCAACCACTTTTTTCTTTCACTTTTTTCACTTTTTTTCACATTCCCTTTATATACTTTGTTTTTCTTTTATCTTTCTTGTTAATCGCAGATAGTAGTTGTCCAACTTTTTTGCCAGGATCTAGGTGGAAAAAGTTTGAAAAAAATTAGTTGGGATGGATAAGCTGATAGATCTCTGTTGGTAAGCTGCATTTTGAAATCATTAGATACAACGGAGATGGTAAGATAACATCTATACTTGTCAGATTGTGGCTAAGTGCCTATAGTAACTGGCTGAGTTATAGTTTTAGTTTCAGATCAGTAGATCGAACTGTAGTAATAGTATTTGCATATATAACTATAGTTTTTATAATAAAACATAACTGGACCACCTAGTTAAAAAAAAATAATTTTTTTATTCGAAATTTTAGCAATGCTTATTAATCAAAATTTGGTAAATTGATATTAAGTTTTTTATATTTTTCTGAAATTTTGCTATATTTAATTTAGTACAGTACTAAAAGAATTATACTGTATTGTATAAATATTTGTAAGAAAATAAAAAAAAAATTAAAATTTTTAAATTATTTAGATCTAACTTTAATTTTAGAAAATTAATACCATATTGTATTCAACCTATAGATGGAGGTGAAATTATAGTGGTAATTTCTATATTTGACAATAGAAATTGTTGAAATAATTTCATCAAAAATTTTTTAAAATTGAGATGCCAAACTAAATTTCAATTGTTGAAATTAATTTATATACAAAAATTAAATCAATAGTTGAAATTAAAACAACTGTTGAAATTAAATTAATAGTTGAAATTAATCAATAGTTGAAATTAAATCAATAATTAAAATTAAATCACCTGTTGAAATTAAATCAACAGTTAAAATTAAAATTAACAGTTTAAAAGTTCTCAAGCATTTCTCTCAAAGTGGTTAATTATAGAGATCATACACAAAGTACTATGATTAATTGAAATAATATTAATAGTAATTTTGTCAAAAATTTTTGTTGCAAAACGTGGTTATTAAATATTAGTACAACTACATATTAGCAGATCGGTATAGTTGGGTAAATTGACCAATTATAATCGAGGATTATCAAAAAAATTTTGCTCGAAAATTTATTATAGAGCGAATTTTCACAAAAATGGCCTTTTTAACCAGCTTTGCATTTATAATTAAGTACATAGAACATTATAAAATTTATATATTTAATTATAAGCCAAAAGTAGATTAAAAAGGCCATTTTTTTGAAAATTAGCATCTGAATTTACTCTTGATAGTTACCAACCCATCTTACAATGCCCAACCCATCCTAAAACACCTGAGTATTTCAACAAACAGTAAAAGTACTTCTTTCTACAGCTTAGCATAGCTCTTTTATTGGATTTTTTTGGTTTTTTAACTTGTTTAGACGTCGAAGAAGCCCTTTTGTTAGTTGTAACAAGTGCTTCATTTGTTAGTTTTTCAACGTCACTTAGAAGCAAATTTTCATGTAACAGTTTATTGAAAAAAGGCCCAATTATGCCGATCCGCTGATATGATTTTTTTATAGTTTCTGATTATCTTTTTTAGTTATTGCAATAATAAAATTGATTGACCAAATAATTTATTTTTTACCATTTAAAAATTCTATATGCCAAGTCTAACAAGTTATAGCTAAGATATCTAGAGTAGGACCCCGAATAACTCTAATACAATTCAGATCTGAGTTTGTATAATATTAGCTAAATAGGTGTATAAAATAGGCCAAAATTTAAAAAATTTACTATATAAAAATGCAACGTTTGATGAATTTCTATGCAAAATTTCCTTTTTTAGTAACCACTGAGTTATATCAAAGTTCTTCGGGGTCCTTCTAGAGTTATGGTCCAAATGTTTTTTTTATTCCACAATATTACTATGTTGTTTGTACTTTATCTGGAACCAAAACCCAAACTCCCAAATCTTTTGTTTAACTTACATTAATTGAGTTTTGGAATTAGGCTTTCTATTTTATTTGGGACTAAAAATTTAATAGGGTAGCTGCACTATACTGTTGACAAGCTTAACAAAATTTTAGTATGATATCTGATTTACTATTACAAATTGATATATGATACTGTATGTAGTTAAGGCTAATTTGGTACTATCTCGATAAAACAATTGTTAAATTGTGATGACTTCTTGATCATAACTTGCTCATTAATATATTAGTAGATTATATTAAAAGTTTTAAAAAATAAAATGTTTTAACAGTTTATTAATACTTACTAATAAATTATTTATATCTTAGCCTATATGGAGTGATTTCAATAGAAACAACCCATTTTTACATATATTTTATTTTGAGATAATTGAGTTTAATCATTTGTTTTGATTTTCAGACTGATCTGGGATTATTCAAATTTCACGATTTTTATTGGTTAAAGGTAAACAGGTGACTATCGGGTAATCTCGTGATGTGTTGACCCTACGCAGCTCGTGTAATTTTTCTTTTACATTATCTTGATTTTTTATTATGAAAATCGACTTTCATTTATAATTGAAAAATGTCAATCATGTCAAAATTTATATGAATCTAATAAAAACTCATTTTTCAAAAAATTGTAAAAATGGGCTGTTTCTATTGAAATTACTCCATATATGTATAGCATTATATAATATAATTAATCAAGTATAAAATTTTTTTAATGTTTAATTTGTAATCCGTAAGTAAGGGAAAGGATTTAATTAGTGATCGGTGGAGTGCATATTATAATCAAAACAATTAATACCCATAATCTGGAGCCGTTTTTTCATTTTCTTGATTTCTGCAAAGCTAACATCTTTTGTGTTTCTATAAAAATTATAAAGGCGATTTTTCTCTTTCTAAAAGTGGTAAATTCATCAAAATTGACCCAATGGGCCGTAAGATATTATCATTTTATCTTCACGATCATATGAAATTTTCTTTGCAGATTTGTAAAGAAATTTCATATGATCGTGAAGATAAAATGATAATATCTCACGGCCCATTGGGTCAATTTTGATGAATTCACCACTTTTAGGAAGAGAAAAATCGGCTTTATAATTTTTATAGAAACACAAAAGATGTTAGCTTTGCAGAAATCGAGAAAATTAAAAAACGGCTCCAGATTATGGGTATTAATTGTTTTGATTATAATATGCACCCCACCGATTACTAATCAAATCCTTTCCCTTACTCACGGATTACGAATTAATCATTTAATCGTGTCTAAAAGCTTACTTATTCAGGTATTATAATAAAATATAGTATAAAAAGCATTTTGTATAAGAACAGAGTCATAAATAGCATTAGTAAATATTATAATATATTTTTGAATATTTAGATCAAATCGACTGACAAATGATCCATGTGATGTTTGATCAGATTGGGATTATGAAGGTAATAATTAATTAGGCATTAAAAATTAATGAAAAAGATCAATAAAATATCAATATGACTATTAATAATTATTATTATTACCATTGATAAATTACACAATTTTAATATATGTTTTAATTGATTTTAAGTTATTTTCAATTTTTTTAGAAATTAAGTGATATATCAATAAACAAAACAGAAATAAATCAAACAAAAAATGTGTCATAATTTAAACTTAAAATACTTAAAATAATCCTTTGAAAGAGATAATCATGTACAAATAGCACTACAAAAACTATATCAAACTGGTTTAATATAAAATGCAAATTGGACCACAATATCATATGAAAATATAACCAATCAAAGAACAGTATTTGTTCATATCATTTCACTTTCAGATAACCATACACTATGTTGTAGTCTGTTTCTGGTATAGCCAAATTAATTTTAATGATTAAATTATTTTTACAGTTGAATTAATTTTAATAGTTAATTTAATTTCAACTATTAAATTAATTTTGACAATTAAATTAATCAACTATTGGATTAATTTTAACTGTTAAAAATAATTTTGGTTTCAACAGTTAAATTAATTGTCAACGGTTGAAATTTTTAAAATTAAAATTTAATTTCACTGTTATCTATAATTCAACTGTCTAAGTATCTAGTTGGTTGATAAATTGCATACTATAGCAGCATTTTGCAATAAAAAAGAAAAATTGAAAACCAGTTTAGTTTGGAAGTGAGTGTAAATTAATTGGTTACAAGCATGTTATGAAATAAGATACTGGTAAAATTATGATTTTTGGCCTAAATTAAGGGTAGAGTACAATGATCTATATTTTAATAGTGATCACATTACTAATTTTTTTTACAATAACATTCAATTGAAATTAGATGATAATCATATATTATTGTATGTTTTTATATTGTACTATCTAGTCAAATCTCAATCGTACTAGGCAAATTGACAATATATACAAGTAGAATTTTTTAATATAATATGTAGGTTTAAAGTTTTACTACTATAAATAGAAGGTTTTGATCTATATAACACTAAATTTTAGCTAAAATTGGGGGTCGTTTAGAGCCGTGTCCATTACATAACATAGAGCCAATAGGATTGTTTATTTTGATCAACACGGATCAGCCCGAAGAGACAAAAACAGCAAAAAAAAAGCGAAACTTGCAAAAATACAAGAAACAACAGTCTAAACCCATCTTGGTACATTAATAAAAAATGTCAGGAGACAATTTTACTATAAGACATGCCCTAACTCTAACCCCAAACTAACCCTTACTCTAACTTTAATTAAAAAACCAAAAACATGTGACTGGACACGGCTTTAGACGTCCCCTAAAATTGGATTCATTCTCAAAAATCTTTATTAGTAGTGTATTTTTGTCCTATATAAAAATTTTTTGTATGACGATCATATATGAAAATAATTGACATTATATTCTACCCTTAAGCTTAATTTAGATCAAATCTTGAAATAATGTCTATGCTTGTTATAATATAGTAATAATTTTTTAATAGTCAGAAAAAATATCATACCGTATAATAAATTATAATAAAATCTATAATAAAAACTATAAATTTACTATAAACTTTAAGCTCAAGCTTTTTTCAACTTACATATTAGCTTATTTTTTAAATTTTAGAGCTAAATATATCAAAAATAGTAAAATAAAAACACTTAATATGGCTTTTGCAAAAATTAGCGATTTGCTAGTAAAATTTCATAAAAAAAAGGTTTTCTTAGTAGCAAAATTTAGATTATCTTGACAAAAAAACAAGTTAGCTACATGTTTAAGTTAAAAATTTTTGGGTTTGTAATAAAAAACCCTTTTTTTGTCAAGATAATCTGCTTTGTGCTTTTAAGTATACTTGTTCAGCAAGTAAGAGTAGTGACATATATTATATAATATTATTTATTACACCCTTACCCTCTCCCCCCTACATAAGAGAAATTTGATTGGCTATTATGAACTTCTATATTTAATATAAGATTTCAAAGACCTCCTATTTCTCCTAAAATATTATATAATATCTGTCATTACCCTAATTATACTTGTAATAAAGTTAAAACATGCTTTTTTAGACCTTTTACTAAGTAAAAAATGGATTAAAAATTTGTTTAAAAAATTTTTTTTCTAACTTTAACACTATTTTTTACTTAGTAAAAGGTTCAAAAAAAAGCATTTTAACTTTGTTACAAGTAGAATTAACCTGCTGAACAAGTTTATTTAGAAGTCCAAAGCAGGTTATCTTGACAAAAAAAGGAGTTTTATATTATAAACCAAAAATTTTTAACTTTAGCATATAGCTAACTTGCTTTTTTGTCAAGATAACCTAAATTTTACTACTAAGTAAACTTGTTCAGTATAAAATTTTGTATATAACAGTATTTTAATATTAAAAAATCTTTTCTTTTATAAAATTTTATTGGCAAAAATCACTAATTTTTGCAAAATTTTAAAAGTGTTTTTATTCTACTATTTTTAATATATTTAATTCTAAAATTCAAAAATAAGTTAATATATAACAGTCATAGATAGTAATACTACTAGAATTGATTTTTAAAAAAGGCCTATTTTGGGTTAAATTAAAAGTTTTTATAAGAAAGAGCACATAAAATTTATATATTTATATTCTTTATAATTTTGTTTATTTAAAAAATTTTAGGTTTTAAGTAAAATAGGTCAAAAACAATTTCGGGATCAAATTTTAATTTCAGTTTTTTAAGCCTAAAATAATTTTATCCTCATTTATAGTCATAAAACACATCCTTTCAATTGCTGTCTATAATAAAAATTATAATAAAAATATATGAATTAACTATAAATATAGATTAGAAAATTTTTTTTAATCTTACTTATTAACTTAATTGATGATCCGCCAGTCAACAGATGCATGATAATAGTGTAACATGACGCAAATTACTATGTAAATCACTTATAGACGAAATGCTACGATCACCCAAGGAAAAATATTTTTTTTACTAAGTTAAAGAGTTATGTCGACTAATTGAAAGTTGTAGAGCTTGTCGAGACGCATCTAACGGTGGTTAGATCATCAAAATCGGCCTAGTAGATGCGGAGATATCGTCGAAAAACTATTGGACGACTATGTAAAATTCTATGTAAACAAATATTTGTTTACATAAAATTTTACATAGTCGCCCAATCGTTTTTTGGCGGTATCCCCGCATCTACTAGGCCAATTTTGATGATCTCACCACCTTTAGATTCGTCATAATGAGCTCTACAACTTTCAATTAATCGGCATAGTTCATTAACTTAGTAAAAAAATATTTTTCCTTGGGTGATCGTGGCATTTCTGCTATAATAATCTATATTATAGGTAGAAATGCCACGATCACCCAAGGAAAAATATTTTTTTTACTAAGTTAATGAATTATGCCGATTAATTGAAAGTTGTAGAGCTCATTATGACGAATCTAAAGGTGGTAAGATCATCAAAATTAGCCTAGTAGATGCTGAGTTATCATCAAAAAAAGATTGGGCGAGGATGTAAAATTTTATGTAAACAAATGTTTGTTTGCATAGAATTTTACATAGTCGTCCAATAGTTTTTCGACGATATCTCCGCATCTACTAGGTGATCTAACCACCGTTAGATGCGTCTCGACGAGCTCTACAACTTTCAATTAGTCTGCATAACTCTTTAACTTAGTAAAAAAAATATTTTTCCTTGGGTGATCGTGGCATTTCGTCTATAAGTGATTTACATAGTAATTTGCGTTACGTTATACTATGATCATGCATCTGTTGACTGGCGGATCATCAATTAAAATTAATTCTTTTGGGAATATAAAACAAGAAAAGAAAAAAAATTGAGCTTAAAAATAGAATTAAAATTTTATATACCATAAACTGCCATATAAAAAATCACACATGATAGTAGACTCACGTATCATTCTTGGGTCTACAATATAGGTTGAGATTTTTGTAAAAGATAAAAGACCTGGATATACTATTAGGATAAACATTTGAATAGCTTGAAAATAAAATGTAATTTGTATTACTTGCTATATTTATATTAACTGGTACTGGACCCCTATTCATACAATAGACCCACGGGTTTAGGGAGCTTTTAGAAATTAGCTGATTTTTGTTTACTATGAGCCTACCCCACCCACCCACACCTAATACCCCAATTAGCCAATCAGATTTTACAATTATTAAAAAGTTAATATAATATTTAATAGTAAATAACTTTTGATCTACTGGACCAAATTTGATGATTTAACTACCAAAATGATCCTCTTAATAAGAGGATTCTAGCGAGTCCAAAATTGTTAAAATCCAATTACAGGATCCTGTGATCAGAATATATTTGTGTTACTATAAATGGGATATAATTTATTAAATAATTATATCCCATTTATAGTAACACAAATTTATTTCGATTTTAAGATCCTGTAATTGGATTTTAGTGATTTTGGGCTTGTTAGAATCCTCTTATTGAGAGGAACATTTTGGTAGTAAAATCATTGAAATTGGCCCAGTAGATCAGAAGTTATTAACAATTAAAAATTAATATTTAATTGTTAATAACTTCTGATCTACTGGGCCAGTTTCGATGATTTTACTACCAAAATGATCCTCTCAATGAGAGGATTCTAACAAGCCCAAAATTGTTAAAATCCAATCATAGGATTCTAAGATCGAAATAAATCTGTGTTACAATAAATAGGTTATAATTATTTAATAAATTATAGAACTTTTATAGTAACACAAATCTATTCTGATCACAGGATCCTGTGATTGGATTTTAAAAATCTTGGGCTCACTAGAATCCTCTCATTGAGAGGATCATTTTGGTAGTTGAATCATCAAATTTGGTCCAGTTGTTCAAAAGTTATTAATTATCAAATATTATTAATAAATCTATAATTTTGGTCAAAAATAATTTTGCAACTTTGGCCGGAATTATGAAATTTTGGCCGGAATTACACCCAGAAATCAGCTGATTTCTGGAAGCTCCCTTACTATCTGGTTTAAAATTGAGAAAATGTAACAGATCCGGGTCTTTTATGCAGTTTACGATATTTTGCACAAAACAAAAATATAACTTTGTGGCTGACTAAATAAAGTTGTTCAGGGCATGTTTTTATATATATCTATTATCTTAAAATTAGAAAATATTCATTTTGACAAAGTTACATTTTCATTTTGTGCAAAATCAGTAAAATTTTAATTTAATTTTTAAGCTTAATTTTTTTCTTTCTTTTGTTCTATATTCCTGAAAAATTTAATTTTAAGTTAATAAGAAGATCAAAGAGAATCTTCTAATCTATATCTATAGTAAATTCATATGTTTTTATTATAATTTTTATTATAGACAATATTTGGACTATTTTTAAGGACATGTTCTATGACTAATAAATTGAAAAAAAACTTGAGCTTAAAGTTTATAGTAAATTTATATGTTTTTATTATAGATTTTATTATATATTAGTACTTATATATAAACAGGTATAATATCTTTTTTAACTATTAAATAGTTTAATTAAACCTGTTTTAAAGTAATATAATCTAAAACTAGTTAGTTTTTTTTTGTATATTTTATAGTAAAACATATAAAAAATATATAAAAAAATTAATAAATTTAAGAAGTTTAATAGGCTTTATACTCCTATATTATAGTTATATATCACATAACAGGTATGATACCAATTATATATCACCCATAATAAAAGTTATATATCGCATAAAGATGCAATACAATTATATAACACACCTAAAAAAAGTCTATAAATATAGAGCATCATACCGAGTCTCTGGACACCAACTACCCCCAATAGCAATTTTCAGTAATCAGATGCAATTTTTCACTAATTAGGCAAATTTAAATTTGTTACTCGACCCATACACAAATATGACAATAGAATACATATATAGGATTTCGCCTCCTGCTCACGTGATCTCTAGTCATTCCTAGCATTGCCAAACTGGTCTTATATCTATCTTATTTCTTTGATATTCGAGCTGTATAGTTGGGCTATCAAAGCACTCATGATTTCCCATAACTTTCGCTACTCGTACAATTGATATCATTCGATCATTGATCACACTTTAAACTTGCATAACTTCCTACATCAATCCTCATAAGAAAATTGATTATTATTGCAATATACTATATTACTTTGCTTATAAATCTTAATTCCAATTTCACAATCGTTTTATGCTAATACGAAGTTTCATATATATTCATTTCATCAAATTCTTCAATTTCCAAATTTTCACCATCATATTCGTGGTCATGTGCTTTGTCGGTCCAACTTTTATGATCAAGATTCCAACAAGTAGTAAGCTCCATTGGTTCATCCTTATCATTTCCAATTTTACTTATATTCATTTTACCATCTGCAGCTTCATCCCATTAAAATCGGACTTATTATTTTCCATTTCATTATCACTATCACAATAACATTCACAATTATATGCTGTATCAATATGATCTTTATTAGCAAACTTTTGATAACAATTGTGAGCTTCCTGCCTTTCTATTTCAACTTCAATTCCCTTTCTTTAAAATCATTAGCAACCTCATCATGATCCTTGGTCTTTTTAATATCATCACTCCAAGATTTGGCCTCACTAGGCTCATTGATTTCGGTATCATCACTTTTCGCCGTCTCTTTTAATATTTCTTATATTAATACTAGAGTTCTTCTTTTTGTTTATTAAACGCACTAAATCATTTTCCTTTCTCTTATCATTTTTGATAACTACCTTTACACTTTTTACAGGTCGATCCATCATTACAAATATCACTTACTCAAGGCCTGATTCAATTGTATAATGATACTGATCCTTTTTCCATTGCATATTGCACCTTGTTTTTGTTACCCATAGTACCCAAAGACGATATCACAAGACAGTTAATGCTTCACATTAAATTTTTAAATGACTTTAACACTATCTACATCAACCTCTATACCAGAAATATACCCAACGATTCCATCACCTTGATTTGAACATTTTCACGTAAGTTCTTTTTCTTTCACATATTCTATGCATATTATATTTGATCTGCAATATCTTATTCCTACTATTTCCTATACTTATATATCCGTCAACAATACCTGATACCTCATACTTACCATCATTAACTCTATATCTGGACCAGTTTATGTCATGACAAATAGATACCATGTGACTTCATTCACGGCACCTTAATACCCTATACTAAACAATCGTGAACCTACAACATGGGTCTGAGTTATAGTCTCATACTCTATTCATAGCATCTCACTTTCTCTTTTTTTATTATTTGACCTGTTCGATTAGGCCAACAAGCCAGTCACTTTTGATATTCTGGTTGTCAACCAAACTATCAAACCCTCCTATAAGTCTGCCAAACCTATAAGGAGCTCCTACCTAGTGGTGAGTGGGTGACAAAACTAGACTTTCGTTAAGCTAGCAGCAAAGACAAAAGAGATAGAACAATTTCTGTCCTTATTTCTCTTAAAAAGCCAATTAGGGACAAAATGAGAATTATGAGAATTGATACAATTATTAGGCGATAGGGTAAACCAAGCAAAAGGGACAAAATGAGAAGCATGAGAATTAACACAATTATTAGGCGATAGAGCAAATTCTAATCAGGAATTTTGGGACTATAATAATATCGAATTAGTATATTGCATTGTATTCCTAATTTAGAATAATTTAAAATGCGTTAAATAATTTTATTACATTTCGATATTTATTTTTTTAAAAAATAATGATTGACAAAATTAGCCAATCATATTAGGAAGTTATATATAAGAATATCGCAGGATGCGAAATATGCATTTATTCTAAAATTAAATTATACGTGTATATAACTTTTTATTTATTAAACCAATTTTAATTTTATTATTATACTTTAAACTCTTTTTAATGATTCCTTATACCAAAAATTCCAAGAAAGTTGATTTATAAAAAACTTTACAGTTAATATAACTGACATATAACAAAATTTTATTAGAGTAGCTAAGACTCAAGACTAATCATCATATACTTGGTTGTAACTAAAACAGAGATAAAAAAGACTCGAACTCTTATGAGAAAGTTTTTTTTAGCAGAAGACTCTAGTTCTACCAAGCAAAAAAGTAATAGGCAAGAAAACTTAGAACTTTGTCAAGTTTTATAGATATGAAAACAAAAAATAAACTCTTGGTTAGATTTGTTATTCTATAGCATACTCTTTCAAGTCCTTTTATTTTGGTACACTTTCCTCTTGTTTCTTTGGCTTTTCAAAATTTCACAAAAGTAGGTATTTTGGTTTACTTTTTTTAAAAAATCAGTATTGTTTACTCTTTCAAATTGGAAATATAGCTACTATATTGGATCAAGTCACGAGTAATATTTAGAATATGCAATAGTTTGAAGAAAATGACATAAAATTTCTTTTTAAAATTCTAGTTTTCTTTTCTTTGTTTTAATTTATTAGCTTTTTTATTATATTTTTTGCTGTATATATAATACTTAGCAAAGTATTTTAAGCACAGTATTATATAATTTTTAAGTTTTAGCATATGTGAAAATAGAACTAATTATTCAGGCTTTCTTGTATAGGCAAAATAAGTGCTATTATTTAGCCTAATTTAGCCTTTTTCTTTTTTCTTTTTAGTTTTACTTTTTTTATTTTTTTTATTTTAGTATTTGTTTAGATAGTTAAGAGTTTTTTCCTCTTTCATTTTATCTTTTTATTTCTATAAATTTGGTTTTATTTTTCTGAAACCTTTTCTCAAGAAGCTAGAAGAAGAAGGTTTAAAATTGTACTATTAATAATGCTTTTTAGTTTGTAATATTAAATTAGTATAGCAGATTATATTTTGTATTTTGAAAAATAGAATTAGAGTAATAAGCTTATATAGACTTGCAAAATTAAAATTATGTAAATTCCTGAAAATTTATATAGTAATATTGTTTAATAATGAGTATCTGTAGAACTGTTTAAGATAAAAATAAAAATAAAAAATAATTTTATTATTATTAGAATTAAAAAAAAAGTTTTACAATATATTTGAATTTAAAAATTAAATTTGTTATTTATAATTTAATATTTTTATATTTTAGTAATTTTTTTTGCACTTTTGTAGCAAATAAATTTTTAAGTTTTTTAATATAACTTTTAATAATTTAACTAACAATTATTATAAAATGCACTTATAGTAGGACCCCAAAATATATATAGATAGGTCAGGTTAATTATAGGCATTGTTGTTAGCGGACACGGACACAGACATGGACCGGACCAGACCGGACATCTGTGTCCATGTTCAAAGATGACAAAGTCCGGCGGACATTGTCCGTAGATCAGCCAATCAAATGCTTGGACAGTGGACAATGTTCGAAGAACATTGTCCAATGTCCGTGATAAACTTATTGATTGAGAAAGTATCTAGTATATACTATCTGCTATATACTGTACATACGTACTGTACGTACGTACTAGAGTGTACATAAATCTGCTTTTTTTTAACTGTTAAATTAATGCTTCGTAGTACGTACGTACATACAAAATACAGTAATATATTTGCTAAAATTGCGTAAACTACTTATTTGTTTTTTTTTCTTTTTTTTTAATCTTTTAATTCTTTATTCTTTTTTTTATTTCGATTTTTTTAATTTTTTTTTAAGTTTTTTAAATTTTTATTTTTTGCTAAAATTGCGTAAACTACTTATTTGTTTTTTTTTCTTTTTTTTTAATCTTTTAATTCTTTATTCTTTTTTTTATTTCGATTTTTTTAATTTTTTTTTAAGTTTTTTAAATTTTTATTTTTTTTAATTTTTTAATTTTTTTTTTTATTTCGACTGTTTTTTAAATTTTTATTTTTTTAACTTTATTTTTTATTTTTTATTTTTTTTTAATTTTTTATTTATTTCTTTATTTATTTTATTCTATTAATCTTTATTTTTATTTATTATTTTTATTTATTTATAATTTAATCGAGTAAGTATTTTATTAGTATAAAAGTTTGTTTTCTTTTTTTAATACATTTGATATTTACTAATTTCCGATTTAATTAATTTATTATAGCAAGGGAACTAACACTTATTACGTAAATATAGCCTCTCCCATTTGACAATTACAAATTTTAATGTAATCAAAAAACGTAATTGATAAAATTGATTACATTAGAATTTGCAATTGTTAAATGGGTGGCTATATTTATGTAATAAGTGTTATTTCCCCAAGCAGTATTTGCGAAGACTATTCAGATTCGTATTTTGTTTTTTTTCTCTCTTCTTTTTTAATCCGGTTTACTAATTTTTTAATTTTTTTTTTTTTAGGCCGAATTTAGAATTGACATAATTTATGCAGCTACTAATATTTCTCCTACTTCTGATTCAAGATTATTCCTATAAAGATTCAGGAAGTCAGCGTGGTGTCATACAAAGCACCTCTACTAACGCTTTTCCTCTTTCCGATCCAATTTCATTATCTTGAAGGTTCAAGAAAATTAGACGTTGCCTGGAATTTGAATAAATTTAAAAGATAAGTAATAGTTACTCTTTTATTGCTCTTTTTTTTTTGTCTTTGATTTAACTTTTCTTTTTAAGATTAAAATAAATCGGTACGACGAAACAATTGAGACGGAAGCCGGATTTAAGGACAAGTAGTTTCTCTTACATTACTATTCTTTCTTTTTTTTCTCTCAACTTGAACTAACCTTTCTTTTTTTTTGTAGGGTTTGATTTCGAATTAACACCGGGCCAGAGAGATGTGATTCAAAACTAGATGTGATTCGAAACTAGGCGCGATTCGAAACTTGAAGCTAGATAAGTGTAGTATTTTTTTCTTCTTGTTATGCTTGTTTTTCCCATTTGAGCTAACTCATAGGTTGGGGTTGGCGTTGAAAATAATAAAAGAAGACTTTCGAATATTAGAGCTGGTAACATCTAAAAAAAAAAGATTAGATTAGCCAATCACACAAGCGCGGACATTTGGACATTTTCAGCGGACATTGTCCAACGTCCGGCAAATTTTGTAGATCGAATACGATTATTGACCAATCGAACGCTTGGACATTGGAAAATGTCCGGCAGACAATGTCCGCCGGACGTCCGCGTCCACCACGCATCATTCGGACAGTGTCCAGTGACAATCTATTTGTTTGGACATAAGGCGGACGCGGACGCGAACATATTTGGACATTGTCCAAATGTCCAAATGATTTGTGCGGACAGTGTCCGTGTACATCACTGATTATAGGGTTACTAAAAAAGAAAAAAGCTGCAAAAAAAACTTCAAAAATAAGCAAAAAAATTACTATAAATAGAAAAGATCTGCATAAAAAATCTCAAAAATAAGCAAATTCATATCTGACCTATCTATGTATATTTCGGGGTCCTCTTATAGTATTTTATCACCATAGGTAAATTAGATTTGCAAATCTGTATAACAAAAACAAAAAAATAAATTTTTAACAAAAAAAAAACAATTACTTTAGGGTTAGAGTAAGGCCTGGGATTTTATTAGAGCATTAATATATACAAAATTTAGCAAGAAATTTTTTTATTAGAGCTCCAAAAGTAGTTTTATAAACAAAATTTTGAAATATGAATGTTTTTTTAAAAAAAATAAACAAAAAAATGAAATTTTTTGTTACACCTGATCTTAAATTTTGATTGGCTATTCTAATAGTTTTGTGTAATATGGTATAAAACACTATATGTGTATTTTAGTAAAACTCTTTAACTAACATTTAAATATATTAGTATACTAGGCTAATGCGTAGCATTGTGAGGCCGGAGCAAAAATATTTTAAAATTTAAGTTTTTACAGTTTTAAATAAAACTAATTGATTTTTTTAACATAACAATATATTTAATTTTAAACTAGTATTATTTTTTTAAGTTATTACATTTTTTTAAAATTATTCTTTTATTTAATTAAATTAATTTTTAATATTTAACTTACCATATTTATATTTACTATATCGATTTAACTATTATGCTACTATATCGATTTAACTATTATGTTTATACCTAAATCCAATTATTATGTTACATCACGAACTATTGTACCTATACCCAAATCTAACTACTATGCTATGTTACAAATCAACTATTGTATTGCATTCTAAGCCTAACTATTATAATATAACTATTGTACTATATTTAAATCTAACTATTGTACTATACCTAAATTTAACTATTGTGCTATACTCGAATCTAACTATCATTGTGCTATATGCCAAATCCAATTATCGGTGCTATGTTTTGAATCTAATTATGATATTACACCTAAATCTAATCGTTATGCTATTTTACTTCTATGTATTATTTGGTTCAATTTCTAGCAACCTAGTTAAATCTTCATACTTGCTCGCAGCATGGTATCTATTTAATAATTTAAAATAATAATTTCTCCAAGTTAGTGATTGATTCATTATACCTTCTCATCATATAATTAATTTCACTTCTACGTTAAATCTTCATTACATTTGCTCACAGTGAATTAGTACTTGGTATCTATTAAGAATTTAAAATATAATAATTTCTTCAAGTTAGCAATTGATTCACTATACCTTTTCACTATATAATTAATTTCACTTCTATATCTTAAAGCTGTAAAGTTATTGTATCATCTGGTTCGATTTCTAGCAATCTAGTTAAATCTTCAAATGCATCATCATATTTTCCCACAGCGAATTAGTACTTGGTATCTATTTAATAATTTAAAATAATAATAATTTCTTTGAGTTAGCAGTTGATTCACTATACCTTTTCACATATAATTAATTTCACTTTTATACCTTAAAGTCATTGTATTATCTGGGTCATTTTTAGCAATCTAGTTAAATTTTTAAATGCATCATCATATTTTACCGCAGCAGATTACCTGGTATCTACTTAATAATTTAAAATAATAATAATTTCTTCAAGTTAGTGATTAATTCATTATACCTTTTCATCATATAATTAACTTCACTTTAATACCTTTATTATCTAGTTCGATTTCTAGCAATCTAATTAAATCTTCAGATGTGTTATCATATTTGCCCGCAACAAATTAGTACTTGGTACCTATTTAATAATTTAAAATAATAATTATTTTCTTCAAGTTAGTGATTGATTCGTTATACCTTTTCATCATATAATTAATTTCACTTCTATACCTTTATTATCTAGTTCGATTTCTAGCAATCTAGTTAAATCTTCAGATGTGTCATCGTATTTTCCTACAGCAAATTAGTACTTGGTAACTATTTAATATATAATTTAAAATAATAACAATTTCCCCAAGTTAGCGATTGATTCATTATACCTTTTCATCATATAATTAATTTCACTTCTATAACTATTGTATGATCTGGCTCGTTTTCTAGCAATCTACACAATTCTGAAAAATATTTTATAATTATTAAATTTCTGTCTATTTGTTTTAAAAATATAACTTAATTCTAAATATTGGTTACCTTCTATTTTTAGTATAAAATACTTTCTCATTTCTAAAATTTAGATAGCATCCAATTTATTACCAGTACCATCTATTTCTTTACCTTAGCGACATGCAGTATATATAATTGAGATTGAGTTAGTTGTATTGAAATTAACATAAGTTACTATAAAACATTTTGTTAATAACTTACTCCTATTCCATTAAAAACAAGTATGTGGTTGAAGGTTTAGCCTGCGTTGGGATTACTGTGCTTCTATCGTTCTTATATTAGTGTGAAAAAGATCTATATAATTTCGTTAAAAACGATATAATATAACGATTATAAATTTAAACACACTTACAATTTGCCTTTTTTTACTATGGTCACAAGGCCGTACACTTAGAGGTTTGTTTTGAAAATTAATTTTTTTTGAAAATAAAATTTTCAATTACGTGATACACGTGCGGACGGACAAAAAATTTCCAAATTGTGGTTCTGATCTAATTTTATGTAATTGATATTAAGAACCATCAAAAAAGTAATTTTTGAAGATCAAATCGCATCAAAAACGTAACTTTTATATCAATACTAAATGTCTGTTGCTACGCTCTGACCAATAAGATTATATATTAAGGGTAGGGTGTACATAGATCATTTTTCATATGATCGACATAGTATATTAAATTTTTATATAGTAAATAAAAAAATATTTCTAATAAAACTTTTTAACATTTTAACCAATTGGTATCAAATTTATGTAATAAATATTTTAAACCATTTGTTTCTAATAGTGAAGTTGCACAATATGTATTGCTTTAAAAAAAATTAATTTCATATATGATTAAAATCTCTGAGATCGCTATATATTGTTTCTGGGTAGTACAAAGAATTGCTAATTCTGATTGGTCGAATCATGTGATGTTTACATGATATTATATGTTATTGTTACACAAAGTTGATCTACATTTTATTTTATATGAATTTGAAAATGTTAACACCCTACCCTTAAATAAATTTAATTTAAAATTAATAATAAAAATTTTTAAAATTTAGTTTTTATAACTAGGTATTTCTATATATCTCTGGTCAAAGATGTATAACAATAATATTTCAGACCTAAAAGCCAATTAAAATACAAATAAATTATATGATAGCTAGTTTGTATAGCACAAAAATAATATAAAAAATAATCTTTTTAGATTAGTTCAGCAAAACAAAAACAACAACAAATAAGGCAAAAAAGTAAAAAATATAAAAAATACAAAAAATGGTTCTCTAAACCTATTCTGAAGTACTAATTAAAAAGATAAAAAAGCAATTTTACTTATAATATTTGTTTTTGTCCCAATTTTATATAATCTAACTCTAATCAAAACTAATATGATTAGATCAGTGTTGGGTGATATGGTGGTCAACCAAAAATTTGCTGGTCAAATTGGTCTGGTCAAATTGGTCAATTGGTCAAACTGGTCAAATTGGTCAAGTCTATTATATAAATATTATATATATATTATATAATTATATAATAAATTATATTAAATATGCTATTTGACCAATTTGACTAGTACAGGTCCTTTGACCAGACCGGTCAAATTGGTCAAATTGGTCTGGTCCAATAGTCAAATTGGTCTGGTCAAGCCAACACTAGATTAGATATAGTTTTAAGTTAGAAATATATAAACTATAGTTATTCTTTTTATACTGAATCTAATTATACCAAAATTGGGTTATAACGAAACTGATTTGGCAAAATGGATTTTTCTATAATTGTTTAAGGGTAGAGAGTATGTAGATCATTTCTATTAATAAACGAGTGACCAAAAATATTTTTACTGCGAATTTAAAAGTTGCTACATATAAAAGTTGATTTTTTACTATATAAATTGTATTTATGTACTAAGTAAAAATTGTTCGTAATAAAAAATTACACATACTATAAAAATTTTATTAATTTTGAATGAAATTTGATAAAGTTTTTATAGTATCAACTTTTGCGGGGGCGGGGTCTATTCTGCGGGGGCCATCACAAATTGGCCAATCAAATCACGTGTAAACAATAAGTAAAATAGGGTCGCGATGATAAAAACAACTATATCTTATGTTCTACTGGGCCAATTTTAATGATTTGACCACCGTTAGAATCAGAAAAACCTCCTCTACAAGTTTATTTAAAAATTTAATATGGTTATTTAATAAAAATTTTCTTTATTATTAAATATAAAATTTTTAGTAACTAGTTTATTAATAGAAATGATCTACATACCCTCTACCTTTAAGCATTGTACTAAACCAAAATATTAAATTTCTTTATATAGTGCAGGACACCTAAAGGCAGAAGTTATATAACTTGTCCCATTATCAAAAATTTATAATCAAATTTGATGTTTTTTGAAATCCTGTATTTTGATTGGTTAAAAATTAATTTTTAAAATTAATGGATTGGATTTATCTGTACTAAATTTAGTACTTTGTACTAAATTCTGACAGACTTTAAATTTAATTATCTAAAACTTTTAAAAATTAACTATATATTTAAATATTGGTTCAAAGTATTTTAAAACTATACAATTCTATAAAAAAAGTTTAATAGCCTTAAATGGATTTTTGAATTTTATAGATTTTTTTTTGTTTTTAAAAATTTTAGTTTAAGCTAATTTTATATAATTTTAGAACATATTATTAATCACCTAATTATTTTTTATCAGAGACCTACTTTTTCTCTATTTTTCTTAATATATATTTGGTTAGATATTTTCAACCTTTTTTACTTCCTTCCCTTTTAAAAAATTATCTAATTTTGATACCTTCCTTATATAGTAATTACTAGCTATCTTAGAAAATATTTTTAATTATAAAAAAATTTTTACTAAATAAATTTATTTAAAATTTTAATAAAGTGTAAAGATAAGTTAGCTAATTCCAAATATAAAAGTTGTTTAAAAATTAAATAAATATATATAAAATAATTTAAGTTTAAAGTTTTAATAGTAATTACTATATAAATATTTTTTAAATTTATATATAAAAAATAGCTATAATTTTTTTTTAAAATTTAAAGTAATATAACTTATGGTAAACAAATTTGATATCAAAAAATTTTTGTAAATAGAATTAGAAGATAAATTTTTATAACTTTCAATTAAAAAATATAAAAATCTAATCAGTAAAAAATTTTTTTAATTTTAGCTAAATTTACCTAGCTTACTAATAACTTACTATAAATAGTAATGATTTGCAATAAGTAAAAAATAGCTTATAATATAAATCTATACCATCTAATTCAGAGTTTGTCCGTTTAAACGTTTTTTATTGGTTATCACAGAAAAATGTGACCAGATTGTGGACGAAAATAGTTTATTAGTAATAAGATAGCATAGTTGTTACAGAAACGTGTAAGCTTACCAATTTTATCTATCTATCTATCTCTATATAGGTAATTATTTTTTGAATCCAACTAAAATGTTTGTTACGCACTATATAAAATTCAAAAATAATTACCCATATTGCTACAACGATGTTCGAAAGTTCGTATTTACTAATTTTGGAACTAGTTTCTATATTTAGCATCGTTCCTAATTAGTAGATCATAACTACATTATTATGATCAAATTATTACACATTTCCGGGTAACAATTACTACATTCCTTCATTATGGATTCAATTACAACATTTCTTATAAATGTCGTAGTTCTTACCTTATTCTTGGTAATCAGGTAATTCTAAATGGGAACATATAAAAAGGATCACTTTGTATATTGGAACACAAGTTTATTCCTTTTACACACGATATGTATAAACCGCTCTCCTAGTATTAATAAATACATTCGTTTATAAATCTCTGAACCCTTAATAGCTGTGGTCCAGTAGCTAAATTGGCGGGCGAGTTCTTGAAGTCTCTCCTAAGGCCACAACAATGTATATAATTTTTTTTTACAGTAAATCTCCGCAACAATAGTCGGTAAGTTTTGTAACCAAATTCTTATATTAAATTGGATAGAAACAACTGTTAATCCAATATGGAATCTGAAAACACGAGTCGGTCAGTCGTATTTTTTTTAAATTATTTTTATTATACACAACAAGGATTCAAAAAATGGAGTTGGTAATCACATTTTCTCTGTCACCCTATCGACAATTGCAGGAAATTAAAGTCTCTATCGAATAAAAATAATGAAAAAATTCGAACAATTCGATCTAAAAAAAAACATTTTTTTGTAAAAACCGCAAAAAAAATAGGTCAGCAAGTAATGCGGAATTTTTTTTTAAAAAAACTGAAAAAATGGATCAGAAAACAATGCAAAATGAAAAATTGGCTTTAAATCTCCAAACACTTAATGATTTTGGTCCAGTAGTTAAATTAGCAAGTAAATTTCTTGAAATCTTTCCCAAGGCCACAAGGACGTACGTAAATTTTTTAACAGTAAATTACCACAATACAACAATAGTCAGTAAGTTTATAGCTAAAGCCATACAAAGTCAATTGTTATTTTGCATTATATAAAGTCTAAAAATGTGGGTCGGTTAATTTTTTTTTTTTTTTT
>QKWP01000070.1:398073-411438 GCA_003550325.1 Gigaspora rosea
GAAATAATTACAGATTTCGAATATATGTTATAATAATTACTGAGTGCAGATGGACACCAAATTAGATGATAGAGAAAGAAGATTGAAGTGGTAGAAGATATCGGTTAGAATGGTCGTCATCATATTCAAAGCCATATTCTGATCACGGTTTTTTAGATATTGCAATCATGAAATGCTGTGAACGAAGTCACAGGTCATCCATTTGTCACGAGATCACAATCCACAACCTGTGATACTGATGAATGATTCGTGAGTATGGGGTATTGTGTAGTAAGTACTGTTTGGTAAGTATGATGTATTTATGAGGTAAATTTGAGAAATCGATTGAGTAATGTCAGCAGAAATTTTGTAAGTATGATGTATATGTTTAGTGACGGAACTATGTGGTTATAGGAGTAGAGATGGGTTTCATGTATGCGCATGATTCCTCAATCATGCGCATGAATGCACATTTTATCCCATTGAAATTTTATATAGAAAAATTAAATATGAAATAAATATAATTACATTCTAATCTATCTATATTCTTCAATGCTGGGTTGTTCGCTTTAACATTTTTGATTGGTCGTATCCGAAAAATGTAATGAACGTGGGAAAACTGACAGAAATATGTAAGATAATTATGACGATTATCATAGTCGAGTAATTATTGCAACATTCAAGTAATTATTATTTTTTAACGCCCTTATAAGGCTCTTAAACAACACAAATTCGTGAAATGTAAATTTGCAAAATTTACTTTGGTCTTTTGATTACCTAATATTTACAAACTATTTGGGCTAAGAAAAGTTCATGAATTTGAAAAAGTTTTGTATAATGATCTCAAGTTCAAGAATAAGTGCGAATGAAAGAACAAGTGCAAGAACACGACAAATGCCCCGCAAATAGATAAAGCATAAGACTAATACAAAAAATAGGGAATATATTCACAAATATCAAAAAAAATTACATTCAACCAAATATTTAGGTAATTGATTTCTAGAATTTTGGTTGAAAATTTTTGGCGTCCAAATTATCTAATAACCAACTAATTTTCTCAGGGATTCATAGTTTTATGTTAATCTACCTAATCAGTGTACTAAAACTAATATAGCTAAATAATCATGTTATTACTTTAACACCTTTTGATTAGTTATATAACCCGTGATCAGATGTTAAGCTAATATCGATGAGCAAGTTATAATCAAGAATGTTATCACAATTCAAATTCATTAACAATTGATATGAGAAATATAATTGTGAAGAAATGTGTTATAGTTAGTACAAATTCTGTACTTATCAAACATGACATTGTAAATCGTAATTGGGAATCAATCAAAACAAAATAAAATTATCCCGCAGTCACAAATGTCCTGTCTGCTCTACTATAGTAATTTCATATGTGAGAGTATATATCTTACCATATACTGTAGTTAATATAATAGTATTTTCAGTAACAAAATTTTTTTGTGACGATCCAACACAAACTAACTCAGCATATTTATGAATAGTATATTATGCGAATTTACAGATTTTAACTAAGGTTTTAAAGTTTTATACAAAGTTACCATGGGTCAGGTGCTAGAATATTCTCAAATAATATAAGATAAACAACGATGAAGCTTACAATTAGCTAATTTGTAAAAATTTATATATGTAGGCAAAATCTGATTAAGAATCAATATGTAGTATCTTTATTTTGATGTATTATCAATAATAAAGATAGAAATTGCAAAAAATTTTTTTATTATGTGATATCATGCGCATTTTATATATCATGTGCATTAATGCACATTCATGCGCATTTTATTATAAAATGCGCATTTTTCCCATCTCTACATAGGAGTTGCTATTTAAGGAGGGAAAATTGGAAGTTTGTTCTCCCTCTTTTGTCTTTGCTGCAAGCTCGACACAAGTCTAGCTTTGTCGTTAGTGCCCACCCACCCACTGCGGGGTAAAGAGCATTTATATCATAGCTTTAAGGTATTAAAAGGTTATAGTTATGATCGATAGCCCGGGTGACCAACTTGGATATCATAATGTGAAGCTTCGATAGCCCGGATGAACAACCCGAATATCGAAATGTGGTACTTCGATAGCCCAGCTGTCCAGCTCGAATATCGAAGAAAGTGTGAGCCATTTTAGCGATACTAGGAACCGACTGTGGACCACATAAGCAACGAGGCGAGATCCCATATAGTGTTTTCGTAGTTATCATCATTATTGCACCAGGTGATCAAGTAACAAAAAACATTATAGTATACTAAAATTCCCACACTCCGATCACAATTTTAAATTGACGCAATAATTACAAAATTTGAGTATATGTTATAATAATTACCCGAATGCAGATGGACACCAAATTAGATAATAGAGAGAGGATTGGAGATAGAAGATATCGGTTGGCTATTTAATTTACAATGCATGTGATATTTATGTACTGATGTAAATTAATATATTATTTTATAACAGATATTTCTGTAATGCATGTATTAATGCACTATTTAAAAACGATAATCCGTAATTTTAGAAATAAGAATGAAGTAATGATTCTGATTTAGAGTAGCTGATAACGTGAGGTACTGTATACAGATACGAATATAATGAATGAGATAATAAAAGCACAAACCTGATTCGAATATAGCAAAATCAAGAATGTAACTTATGCATAAAAGACTACATCACGATTACATATGTACACGTGTTCAATTTATCCAATTAATTACAAATAAAAGACCAATCAGCGTGCAAATTTATGTCGATCTGAGGTGCGAATTATTTTAGTATATGTTATTGTTATTATTATTATTATTATTATTATTATTATTATTATTATTATAATAAATAATCATAATCATAATTATTATTATTATAATAAATAATCATAATCATAATTATAATAATAATTATAATAATTATAATTATAATTGTAATAATTATAATTATAATTGTAATAATTATAATAATTATAATAATAATTATAATAATTATAATAATATTTGTCTGCGTCTTCATCTTTAAACAAGTTGGGCGATAATAAATAAAGGTTAGTATATGTAATGGCATAATACATGAAATTAAGAATTGGAAGGTATCAAGTAAGTATAAGAATTGGGGACAACGTAGTCAAGTCTGCAGGTGCATGAACTTAGATTTGTGTGACTCGATCTTTCCACTTTATCCCATTCCATTTTCTGCACTATTTTCTGACTATTACTTATGATGATCTTACCTGAAATGGTATTTTTAAGGCGAAGAATCGTGTAACTATTCTACTTTCCGACCACATAATATCTTACCACTTCACATGAAATAGGAATACTACGTTTAATCTTCTAATTGTTAAATAGCATAATGAACAGACATTTGTGTCTTAATATAATAGATATTGTGTATACTATAATTGACAATAAGCTCTACAATAAAAATTTTTAACAGTTATATGATTAAAAACTGTATAAGATTGGTGGCGCGAAGCGCCACCTATCGCACTAGTAATAATTATTACAATATAACTAATAATAAGGGCGCTAACATTTATTTTAGGGGGTGAGGAGTCAAGAAAAATCTTACCTTAGTTAAATTTAATAGCAAAAATTCTATTTATAGATCTTATCTGGGGGTGGGGGGTAAGCTTCTATAGTAAATGGATATTAGGTAATAAATGTCAGCGCCCTAATATTTTAATTATAATTAGTTATTACTATTTTTTATATAATTAAACTTTTAGTTTGCAAAATTTATTAGTAAATTATAATTAGTCTTAAAAGGTGTACTAAATTTAGTACAACAAATTACAAAAAAAATTCAAGGTCTAAAAAAATTTTTTTTGCAATAATCTTATTAATAATATTAAAATAAATAATACCAAACTATTTTTGAATATTTATAAGATTTTTGTAAATAAAAAAAATTTAGTTTTAAATTTTTTAGTTTTTTTATGAGTTTTTGAAAACTGTCTAAATCTAATACAAAACAGTAAATCCAATTCATTAATTTATAAAATTAATTTTAAAATATTTTAAAATTAACTAATAGCAGTGAGCCAAAACATGTGACTTGTTCTATTTTGAAATAATTTTTATGTATCATATAAAAATAGCATACTTTTAAACTCATATATATTAAGGGTATAGTGTAATACAATATAAATATAAATGGCAAATTATTTGTTGTACATACAAAAATCAGCAGTTTATATAAACAAGTTAGAAATAATTTTAAAAATTAAATTAAATTAGTCAAAAACAATATAAAAATTGATTTTTAATCTTTTGTAAAAATATACAAGAATATTTCAATATATTTTTCAATTTATCAATACTATAAAATTTTGTGAGGAGTTGTTATTTTTACGAGGAGATCTACATAAATAATTAACTCTGATTGGTTAGAATCTATGTAAATCATATGATCATCATATGATTTACATAATTTACCACGTATTACTATTAAAAATGATCTAAGTTACACTCTACCCTTAAAAATATATAATAAGTTTTAAAAAATTAGAGCCGCTAAGTTGTAGTAAATTTGTTAAACTACAAAATAGTGGTCCTTTTTTTTTTGATATTATTTTTATATTAAATGCTATTAGCTTTTAAAGTTTGGAAAGCCTTTAGGTGTCCCACACTATATACTATACCCAAACTCTTTTTTACTAGCTAAACTATCATATGACTTAAATATGAAATCATATAATTGGTTTAGAATTATGATCTAAATGAATAGCAAATCATAAATTATATGATATATGAATTATGTAGACTCTAAAATTATAATTAAAAAATTTTACAATAGCCATAATACAAGATATTTTTAACCAAAAATTAGTCTATAAAACTATTTTCTGTGTTATAAATTTTATTATAACTCAATCTAATTAAAAAATTTTGTTTTTAATCTAAAAACACAAAGTTTTACTAGAAATTTTTTGTGTTCTAATTTTGCCCATATTAAAATTATATTATATTTAATATATTGGGCATTAGCAATACAAACCAATCTAGTTGAAATGTTCAAAACTGCATAATAAATAATATCATAGTTTTAGCAATAGTAATAACATAGTAAACTAGCTCATTAACTCTCGCACTGCTTCGAGAAAAAATATATTTATATAGAATTATATTTATATTATTAAACCTTGCTTAAATTGATTTTTTTTATATAACTTTCTAAATCTTTGCTTAAATTACTTACCAAACCTTTGCTCAAAGTATTTATTAAACCTTCACTTATATATCCCTTAGATTGTAACACAGGCAAATTTGGCTGCGTATTTTAAAATTTTTAATAAAATTTTAAATATTGATTTAGCCATATCTTTTCTAAGTAAAAAATATTCTTTAAGTTTTGTTTTAGTAACTTTGTTATAAAATTTTTTTAAAATCATTAGAAAACTTTAATATAATAAATGTTTAAAGTTCTTATATTGGCATTTTTACTATTAAAATTTTTCTTTAGATTTTTTAAAATTTTATATGTTCCCATCTATAAAAAAAATCTTTATTTCTAATACAAGTCTTAATTTTTACAAGTAAATCATTAAAGTTGCAATAATGAAAGTTGTCATCCTTTATATAAACTACAATATTGTCTTAAGAACTATAGTTCTAAAACTAAAACTAAATAAGATCGCAGAAAAATTGTAATAAAATTTTTTAAAAAAATTTTTTCTTAAAATTATCTATTTTCAGCTTATATGTAACTATAATTTATTTTCTTATAATATAAAAACTAATTTTGCAAAAAAGTAATCCTTATTTTCAAATATAATTGTACAAAGTTTTATTTAATTATTTTAGTATTTTAAAAAAGTAAATCAGAGCTAAAAAAGTGCAAAAACGCAGGCAAATTTGCCTGTGTTCTACTACAATCTAAGGGATAACTTACTAAACCTTTGTTCAAATTATTTATTAAACCTTCACTTAAGTTATTTTTTTATATAACTTACTAAACCTTTGCTCAAATTATTTACTAAACCTTTGCGCAAATTGCTTATTAAACCTTTGCTCAAATTATTAATTAAATATTTGCTCAAAATATTTTTTTATATAACTTACTAAATCTTTGCTTAAATTATTTTTTTATTACTTACTAAACTTATGCTTAAATTATTTTTTATATAATTTATTAAACTTTTGCTTAGATTTTTTATATATAGTTTAACAAATATTGCTTAAGTTATCTTATATGCCTCCAAAGAGAACTTTCAAGCAAACTATTATAATTAAACAAAAGAACTTGAAAAAATTGTTAGATTTAATTGTTTTTTTTATATATAGTAAAATATCGATCCAGTTTTATAGCTTGTATTAATTCCAATAGTTCGTCAATTTCTTTATCCAGAACTTTAGTATTAGCCTTATTCGTCTTTATTCATAAGTATCTTTAAAAAATTATTTATTTGTTTAATTTGATATTATCAATGTGAAATTTTAGTAGGGATGTTAAGTAGTTCGTTCAGTCCGGTTCTGGTTCAGTTCCAAGAAGTTCAAAGAAAAACGAACTGAACTAAAGTTCATAAACTTTAGTTAAACTTTAAAAGTTAAACTTGAGTTTGAACTTGAGTTCATAAACTCAAAGCATAAACTTCAGGTCAGCTTTAAGTTCAAGCTCAAGTTTATAAACCAAGTCTATTTAATTTTAAATATAACAAACCATACTTAAAATAATTTTTTTTACACTTTCTTAATTATATCGCAAATTTACAGTATAATATTTTCAATTTATATTTTATTTTGATTATGTTTTAATATTAATAACATATATCGATATTGATATTAACCTATCATGTGGCTTTTTATATAAGTATTCATTGAGATGCAGATATTTAAAATCTTGAGGGTAGCTACCCTTGGCACAACTACCACGGCAGTACAGCACATTTGCCGTATAAGTGGCATATGCCATATAGGTGCCATATGCTGTATAAGTGTCGTATATAGTAGTGTGAATGCCGTATGCAGTATATCGTACAAGAAATGCCGCATGAAGAATGTTAGAAACTTGGTTCAGTCTAGTTCTGATTAGTTTTTAAAAAGTTTGACCTGATCTAGTTAGAAGCAACTTCGTAACCCAAGTTAGATAATNATATTAATAACATATATCGATATTGATATTAACCTATCATGTGGCTTTTTATATAAGTATTCATTGAGATGCAGATATTTAAAATCTTGAGGGTAGCTACCCTTGGCACAACTACCACGGCAGTACAGCACATTTGCCGTATAAGTGGCATATGCCATATAGGTGCCATATGCTGTATAAGTGTCGTATATAGTAGTGTGAATGCCGTATGCAGTATATCGTACAAGAAATGCCGCATGAAGAATGTTAGAAACTTGGTTCAGTCTAGTTCTGATTAGTTTTTAAAAAGTTTGACCTGATCTAGTTAGAAGCAACTTCGTAACCCAAGTTAGATAATATAAAATTATGCAGCTTCCAAACCAAATTTTATAAACATCAGCATCCAATTATTATTGTATACGATTTTTTACTGATTACTTAATTTTATATCTAAACATTTTAATAATTCACAAACGAAACACTTATACAAGTACTACAAAGGGAAAAGGGCACCTCAGCAATTTAAGTATATTACTGATTATATTTTATATTAACATTATTAAAAGCCTGATCTGCATCGTTGCTGAACTCGATAATTAATCAGTAATATACTTAAGTTGCCGAGGCGCCCTTCTCCCTTGGTGGCATTCAAAATAAATTAAACATGTTTGGGGCATTAAGTTTAGACTATATGCATGTCTCGAATTGGCCCATATGATTTGACTACTAATCTTTAAATGCTAATTGCCACTTCGGGATTATGATTTTTGAGATTTTGGATGTCGAGATTTTGACCAAAAATCCTTAGAAATATTAATTTAATAAAAAATTCTAAATCCATTTAAATCTCATTTTCATTACAACATATGTATAGTACTAATTAACCCAAAAACATTTTAAATAAATTCATATTTTAAGCATTAACCTAGATAGTTCATTACTAGCAGGCTTATTCCGTTTTAAACCCATTAGTTCCAGGAAAAAGAAGAAGCCATTAGAAAATGCTTTACTTTAACATAACTTAAAATTAAAAACTTTACAAATGGGCTATATGAAAAATAGCAACAGAGTTAAAAAGGTTTCTAAATACCGTTCTTTTTATACAGTAAATGAGGCGATATGCTATTACATTTCTTCTCTTAGGTCAATTACGAAGGTCTTTTCGAGATTCAGAATAAAGGCTACTACGTAACGAATGACGTACATACGTACGTATAAGTCCAAATAAATGCATTTGTCTCTTATCACTCACGGCACGGTATAAAGCACCAATCATGGCATACTATACCTATACAACACACTACCCTATTGCCACATACGGCATAACGGCAACATGATCTAGAGGTAGTACAACCTTCACACATAGCTGTAATGCTGTGGGTGGGTAGTGAATATCCTAATAAATGTTTGCATCATTAGTATTTATTAACCAAAGGGGTCCGTTAATAGAAAAAATGAGATTATTTTCATGTAATCTGTTGTGCTATGTACGTACTGTACAGGTTATTTTAAGTAGGTTAAGTAGGTTGAACTACTAGTTCATAAACCGGGTTTCTAAACTAGTTATATAACCTAAATTTATAAACTAGGTTTATAAACCAAGTTATGAACTAAGGTTATGAAACTGGTTCAGTAACTACTAGTTAATTTTTCTCTAAACGAACTACCAAAAAGACTAGTTTGAACCGGGTTTGAACCCGGTTCACCTGAACTACTTAACATCTCTAAATTTTAGACATGTTAAACATAAAATAACAATAAAATAATTTATAATAATTAAGATCATATAAATAAGTGTAATTAATAAGTAGTTTTTTTTATTTTATTGTAATACTGTATTTAATGTGTTTTATTTATAAATTTTTATTGAAAAAAATTTATTTAGTATCCACCAGGGTGAAATTTACTGCTATATTTTTTTAGGTATTATTATATAAGCAATTAAAAAATTTATCTCTAATTTAAAGCTAAGAATAGACATTAAGTTTGAGTTAAGGCTTAAATTATAGTTTGAGGTTAGGGCTTTTTACATTTTTATTTAGTGTAATAATTATTAGAGCCGTTTAGGACAGTGACAGATATTACGTACTATCCTAGGGGGGAGGAGGTCAAAAAAATTTTTTACATAAGACTAATTATACAATTTGATTGGCTAATTGGTCTTATGTGGGGAGGGGAGGGGGAGTAGCTCTATGATAAAATGATATTATGTAATATATGTCACGGCCCTTATTAGAAAAAATTTAAGTTCTTGTAATTTAAACTATAATCCTAATGTATTAGTAAATTAATTAGTTTATAAAACTAAAATCGAATATACAACTATCAAAAGGTCTTTATTTAAAATGATTTAGTCAAAGAATGGCTGCAACTATATGTGGCACTGGCCAATTCAACCTAACAGTTTTGCTATGATGTAAATACGAATTATAAATATTCTTCGAATCTGTTTATTATAAGATAAGTTAATTTACAATAAGCTAATGCTTCTATATTATTTAGAATAATTTTTAACGATTTATTTAAACCTGATAGTGATTCCTCGCATCTGTTCACCATTACACGATAAGTTTTTCTATGGTTTTCTAATACGTTTATATTATTTAGATTAATTTCTAATGGTTTATTTAAATCCACTAGTGATTCTTCATATCTTTTCCTATTACAATAAGTTTTCCTATAGCCTACTAATGCAGTAATGCATTATTTGGATTAATTTCTAATGATTCATCATTTCTGTTTATCTTAAAATATATTGCACTCCAGTTTTTTAATACGTTTGGATTGATTTTTTTAAATCTGCCAGTATCATTTAACCCTAAGTTATACTTACTAATCTAATTGTTTGGCAGTTTAATTCTATATTAATTAGAATATTTAAAATATAAGCATTATTAAAGCTTATTGTCGCTATAATAGCATGTTAAACAGTACTGCAATAAACTTTCTTAGATATTACATGTAACATCTCAATCTTCTTATTTTCTGTTGACTGTTTACGGAATTTAAAATTTGCATATAGTTAATATAATTAGTTCTAACAATAAATAGTAAAAAATACATATATTCGCTTATAAAGTTGTGAATTAATTTAATAGTGAATATAGTACTTACATGCTAAAACGTATAACTATAATAATAAGTATGCATTTTGCGTAATAAAGATTCTAGAACCATTGTGATCGTTAAAAAAAACAGCATATTTGAAAAAAAGCAGATCGCGTTCTGTGAATTTTTCGCTATTCGGACTGATCTAGAAAAAAGCAAACGGTTACACACATTTGTATTATTATATAATAGATATAGTCAAATCTTACTAAATACAATATAATAGAACTATATATAAAAATTTTGCCAAATATGCATTTAGAGAAATATTGTATTTAGAAGAGTAAAACTATAGATATAATATTAGTTGGGCTCAAGAAAAGGTATGCATTTAGAGAGATTTTTTTATAAAACATGTACTTAGAAAATGTGCACTGAAAAAGTTGACTGTACCTAATATGATATTAATTATTACATAATTTGGAATGCTTCAAATAGTTTAGTTTACATCACTAGTTGTACATATATATATACTTTTTTTTATTAATTTAGTAATTTAAATTGTATATATCGATATATTATTTTAATACTAAATAAATTTTTTATTATATATAAAAAAAATTGTGATTCTTAATCATGTGTATATGATTTTATTAATTAGCTATATATAGTTGCCCTTTTCTAGTCTGAACCTCTTTAATCTAAACACTATTAAATTCTCTTTAATTTAAACCATATCCACCGATTTGATTTTTAGGGGTCTTTTTTCGATATACCATTACACAAACTTCTGCTATTAAGTGACGTGAAGAATAACAAACGAAACCTTCAAATAAAATAGTTTTTTGGTCTCTATATGAGATAAATAAGCAATAAATATTCAAAGAACAGCTACTCCAAGCTGTAAAAGGAAGCACTATTACTAGTTGTTGAAGCGTTTTGGTATTTTCGGGTAGAAAAGGATCAGTTTGTCATTGTTTGATCGGTTGTATAATGGGTAAGGGTAAATTTAGAAGAACTTTTCAGAAAAACTACCTTTTTAATTTACTTTCAGCTAATAATTAAACATATAGATATTACAATATTCTATACACTTAATTATGGATTATAAGGAAGTTTAAAAGACTGTTGTTGTCAAAACTCACTTTGTAATAAATTTTAATAGCAAATAATTCTCGATCATGATTGGTTAATTTTGGGGAGAAACCAAATCGGCGGATATGCAAAATATTTGTAAATTTTATTATAAAGTTCAGATTAGCTAATAATAACTTTTTAAGAACTGAATCTAAAAAATTTTTACATATAAAAATCCTTAAAGAACATTTTTGACAAAATAGAAAGAGTTAACTATATACTATACTATTTGGTATAGAAAGTGAACTATATAAAATAAACTCATTCTATACTGAACAAAATCTTCTAGAATATGCAATTCAGTATAAAGAAAGTTAACTGTAAATATATTTAGCTAGAAATATATAAAAATATTCTTAAAACTATTAAATTAAATATTTTGTATTAAATTTAGTATAGCTATTAATATATAATTTTTTGTAAGTTAATTATTTAATTTGTAATTTGCCTAAGAACCAGTAAAATAACATACTATATATGTTTGAAAATAAGCTACTACCTAAAATAAGCTATCTTTTTGATTTTTTTAAAAATCTTAAAAAATTCATTAGCATTTGCTAGGGTACTTGCTTAAAAGGTAACTAGATATAAGAAAACATTAATAGTAAAAGAAGTAAGAAAACATAGTAAGATTTATGGCAAAGAATTGGCCTAACCAAATAAAAGAACACCTTTGGCGTTAGTGAAAACTATAATATCTAATATATAGAAAGTTGGTATATATATAGAAAATGAGTAAAAATCTAAAAATAGTATTTAATAATGCACTAAACTAGAATTGTAAAAAACATATACAAAAAGTATAAGAAAATACAACATAAATACCAACTAATTCAGATAAAAGCTAGAAGTAGTACTTGTACTATAAACCTTGTTAAGAGTACCAATATTACACAATATAGTCTGTGTCTTACTAATATATAAGAGTTTCTATTAATATATACAAGTAGATCAAGGGCACAAACTGGATTGTGGCCCTGCTATACGCAGTTACTATGTGCTCATACCGGAAATCACTGCGGCATTATCTCATGCTATCTGGGGCTATGCTAACCTTCAGTAACCATAGCATGATTTTGTAAGAAATCATATGATCATACGATATATCCGATAGGAAAATCTCTTTAGTTGAACAAATAATTAAAAAAAACTTAAGGCGTAGCCCGTTATACTGGACAGTGTCCGCTGAATGTTCGTATCTGTTATAACAACGTCTAGTCACAATTAACATATGGGCTGCTGTCAATAGAAATCAAGCAGATTAACATTTTAAAAAAATTAATGCCTAAATTTTCATAGCTTATATCTTGATAAATTTCGAAGCAATTGTTATTATTTAATAGTTAAATGAAAGCTTAGGTTTTAAGCTTTCTTCTAACTATTAAATGATAACAATTGCTTCGAAATTATCAAGATATGAGCTGTGAAAATTAAGATATTAATTTTTTTAAAATGTTAATCTGTCTAATTTCTATTGACAACAGCTAGGCCTCCGCACGGGCCTGGGCTACCCATGGGTACTCGTGGGTAGGACCACAAAGGACCAGGCTAGAGTATTTAGGGTATTGAATTCCAAGCCCTAGGGTAAGGGTAAGGGCTTGAGACATGGGCCCTTATACAGACGGGTAAGGTGAGGGTAGTACTGCGGGTACCCGTTATACATATTTCACATGAATATCAGCTCATATAATTGGCTAATGTATATTAATGTCGATCCATACCTGATACCTATTTTATTTAAGAAGTATGTGAGATAAAGAATATATGTGATTTAATGTTGATTGAGCTCTGATTTAGACCCATGCTTTGTTGTTGTAATTGATTTTTGGTCAAGATTGTAGCACGTGGCGTATAACTCTTGACCAGTGCTACTCTTCTTTTCTATCTGTTGACCCTCATCAACATGCAGAGTATAAAAAACATTATCCTAAATATTTAAAATCAGGTATTCGAGTTCACGAATATTTAATATTTAGTTCTCATTAGCCGCGTTAATTTGGCATTGCATGTAAAGAGCATTTATTAATCTAAGTATTTTAAATAAGTATTCAACTTCATATATATTTACTAGTTAATTTTATTTTATTCGTATCAAAGCATCTATTACTTTATTAAGCCCGTGGGTAC
>QKWP01000070.1:413470-434232 GCA_003550325.1 Gigaspora rosea
TTTTTTTTTTTTTTTTATTTGGTGATCCGGGTTGAAATTTTCATGACACGGTCAAAACAATATGCAATCGTTAAAGATCTGCTAATCGTCATATATCATTTCAAATAATTATGATTATAATCGATTTATAGATATATATTGTTTCAAAATAATTATGATTATAATCGATTTATAGATATATAACGATTTAATATAAAAAAATGATATATATCGATTATAGATATATATCGATTTTTATCCAATTTAATCGATATATAACGATATTATGATATATATCGATTATAGATATATATTGATTTTATCCAATTAATCGATATATAATGATATTTTAATCGATATATAACGATATTATATAATCAATATAAAACAATTAAGTGCTATATATCGATCAATATCTATGTATAAAATTTTCTGATATAACATATAAAAGACCGGGTTTCTTACATTTTACCAATATTGAAATTTATTTAGACCTGGGTCTAGTACTGTACATAGTAGAGTGTTTGTGTTATTAGAGGGAAAAATATAAAAGCATGCATGTTTTTTATTTATAATAGGTAGCCTAGATATTTAAAAAAAGATTGCATTCAGTTATGGTAGATTTTGAAAGTCATATCTGGGTCTAGTACAAGGTATCTTGTATATGATGGCTTATGGTAAGCAAAAAAGCAATATTTAGCAAAAACTATATGAAATGATTATAATGTTATTAATATAAATATGAACCTTATATTAATAAATTATAAGCAAAAAAATCATAAAGTTTATAAAATTTGTGTTCACATTATATGAGCATAAAATATAAAAATTTGGATTTTTTTCGAAATTTATGTTTAGTATGAACATCACAAACATAGGATTTCCAATATTGGTCCAGTTTCTAATAAGAATGATTTATTAATCTCTTTTTTTATCAGGTTCTACTTGGTTAAAAAAGCTAGCTAATTTATTGATCTACATAAATTGACTATAAATAACGATACTTATGATTACATGGTATCCATTATGAGAAAATACATTTTTAATTTAGAAATCAATTTAGCAAGCATATATTTGTCCTTTAACTAAGAATGAGAGCACACTCTTATATTCGTATAATGGATTGCATAAGATCTTATTGAACACCTCCTTGTTATTGATCTATATAATGAGATATGACAAAAATTCATGGTATCCTCCAAAATTTTGATAGTAGAACAGGTTATTTGATAATACAAATTGTTTGACAAACTACTTATTATACAAATATAAATATACAAGACCTATTTATATCTATTTCGTTCATTGATTTTAACAATTTCCTAAATTACAATAAACAGTCTAGCTATTTAAAAAAAAATAATAAAGATTTCATGGTTTGCAGTAAAGCTACAAACATTTTTTAGGGTAGTAACTACATATGGCATTACAGCTATAGGTCATACTACCTTTAGGCCATGTTGCCGTTATGCCGTATGTAGTAATAAAGTAGTAAGCCATAAGTGTTCTATGCCGTAATTGGTGTTTTATGCCATAAAGTCGTTTAACTAAGGAAGTGCTGATTAGTGAGCATGGGGAACATTCAAATCCAATAACTGATAACTTACAAGATCGATATTACCCGAGTATTTATATAGTGCAGTATTGTAAAACCAGAATTTTCGGGTTTAAAAAAAAAATTATTGTCGGTGCAACACTTTACTAGTAAAATATCTTTGTAGCGAGGGTCTCTTTAAGAAAACCAGTTGCATTATGTTGCATCACACAAATAAATGGTAAATTTATTGAGAGTTGAAGCAATATCTACTGTATAATAAGAGGTAATAAAAATATACTATACTACTTAATTCATGAAGCTTAACATTATTTTTTTTTTGTTATTATTATTATAATTTAAGCAATGAACTTATTTATTTTTATTTGTAGGTTTTTGCAGACTGTTTTCAAAAGTTGTATATTTTCTTTAAAAAACGTTTGTTCAATAGAAACCATTTTATATATATGATAATATAGCTTTGTTAATTATATGAAATTTTAAAAAATATTAATAAAGGATGTGTAACTTGTTACCAAAAACTTTTTTAAATAAGTTTGCATTTTGTAAGTTGTATTATAATTTGGATGAATGATTTTATTCATTACAATGTGAAATTTTTAATATAATAAAGAAATTGTAATATTTAAATTGCGGCCGTTGATTGGTTGGATTGTTAAACTATTATCTATCTGTTTTTACGAAACACATATAAATGAGAAAGTCGCATTTATACAGCATAATAGAATTTATTCAACATATGACATTTATACTACTTACTGCATTTATACAGCATGCGGCACTTCTACTTATACAGCAAAATGTGCTATATGCTATAGTAGTTGTGCCAAGGGTAGCTACCCCTCAAGATTCTAAATGTTTCCAGCTTTAGTTTGCAGCCAGGTCTAGTTTATAATGGGCATAGAGCTAGTTAGCAGAATTTGGACCCTGAATAGAGCCACTAAATTTAATCTAAGCCAGTATATAAAATTTATGTGCACAATATGCTCATGTGCACATATTTTTAAAATGTTTCACATATTTTTGGCTAGAAATGTGCACAGAATTCACATACTTTTGAACTAAATAGTGCACCAAAATCATTAGTAAAATTAGAAGATGTGCACATAGAGCACACTGTGCATATAATTTATTGTATGCATATTTAGATTTATCTATATGAATTTAATTATAACAAAGCAATATAGTATACAAGTTTTAAAATTGTTTATATAAATTATGTGTACAATATGCACAAGATTCACATACTTTTGGGATCAGATTTTATATACTGATCTGAGCCATTTATTAAATTTTTCTTTATTGGTCTGAATGAACTTAATGAGGGACTATTCACAAAAAGGATTTCATAGAGGCTAATATGCATCATTATGAAAAAAGAGAACTCTATACCTTAAAATTTTTTATAGTGGGACAATTATTTGTCTGAAGTCTGAGGCAGAAAGTTTATTTTTAACATTTACTTATAACAATAACAATGTCAAATGGCATGTTTTAGTATGTCTAAGCTAATAAAATAGACAATAATCTAATAGGTTTTAAGATAATCTAATGAATTTTATGTATATTCATTAAAACTTTCTTGCAGAATCATACAGAATAGGCCCTCATTAGATCAAAACAATCACTCTAATAATTTGTTAGACCAATCAAAAAAGTCAAATAAGGGTTTAAACTAAATTTAATGGCTCTATCCAGGACCCAATTGTCAAAAATTAGCCCATATGAATGACTATGCATCAAACCCATTAGATTATAATCTAACTTATTTGCTTGAGTCTATTGAGAATGCTATTTAATATTTGTTATTGTTATGAGTAATGTTAAAAATAAACTTTTGCCTTCAAGAAGTTAGTTAATTATAGTACTTAATTATAGTATTTAATTAAAAAGATTTTATATTAGATAAATATAATAACAATGCGACAGGGTGAAACCTGAGTTGCAAATTTGCTATGATTATCACATAAGGGTGAAATTCACTTTTATACAATAAAAAACATTAAAATGTGGATTTCACCCTAACCTGATCTACAAGATGGATTTCACTATTTCGCAACTCAGGTTTCACCCTGTTCTATAATAATAATTTATCAGTATTGTCACTAGAAAATCACTAGAAAGTAACTGGAAAGCTACTAGAAAAAAATCAATAGTGGCACTAGAACTTTAAATTCCAGTAACACTATTGATTTTCTTCCAGTAGCCTTCTAGTGACCTTTTAGTGACAACACTGATAATAATAATAATTATAATAAATTATATTAAGCAAAAACAAAAATCATTTATTTTTTATATTCTAAAAGCAAAATGAAAATTTTAAAAATATTTTTAAATAAATTATTACAAACTGTTTTATTCACTCTTTTAGAACAGATTAAATAATTTTTTTTGTGCTATTATGTAGCATCTCATAATTTGTAACTAGGAAAGTGAAACACATTTAAAGTCTGAAGACCTAAAAAAAAAATATTAAATTTAATATAGCCAATTTAATTATCTATTGTTTTGATTGTTTTTTACATTACACTTGATCTAGCCAATCACAATCTAGAATTTGTTAGCATACAGATATCAGGCACTCTATTGTTCTACATGTGCATAATATTCTTTGCACAAGAAGTTATTATTTATGGTTAGGCCACACCAATTTGATTCTTTGTTTAATATAGGCCTCTACTTTTTAAATTTTTAAATACTACTTTAACCAATCAAATTGCAATATTAGCCTTTGATATTTTTTACATTTTTTCAGCCTTAGTGTTTTCTTGATTTTTTATTCTTCACTACACCTCATCATATCAGATGATTTATGGAATTGGACCTTAAATTAGTTTCCAAAATATTCAAAGTTCTGCAAAAAGTTACATGTTGATTGAATATAGATAAAAAATATACCCCAAAATTACATGTCAAATTCATTTTCTCTTCTAGAAAATATAATAAAACCTATAAGCCTACCTCAAAGCCCATGAGTTTTTTTAGAAAAAATCGTATTTAATATAAGGTAAGAGAAGTTTATTTTAAATTAAAAATTTTTTTAAATTTTTTAAAAATTTAAACTTTACAAAGTTTAACTTTTTAGTTTGTTTAGATCTTGTACCTTAGATCTTGTAGCACAGATTTAGTTTTGTTTAGATTTTGCAATATATTTTTAGTTTGGGCTTTGTAATATATTTTGACATATATTTAGTATTAGCAATTTGGTATTTAGCTTGGGTTTCGTGATATATATTTAGTATAAGTTTCGTGGTATATATATTTACTTGGGTTTTGAAATACATATTTAGCTTGGGTTTCAAAATATACATATATTTAATTTGGGTTTGCATTACATATAGGACCCCGAAAAACTCTGATACAACTCAGATCTGAGTTTGTATAATTTTAGCAGTATTTTAGCCAAATAGATGTATAAAATAGATCAAAATTTGAAATTTTACTATATAAAAATGCAATATTTAATGAATTTCTATGCAAAATTTCCTTTTTATAATTATCTGAATTGTATCAGAGCTCTTCGGGTTCTCTACATATCATAAATTCCCCAAAATAAGCAACCTTCTAAAATAAGCAACCCTCTAATTTTTTTCAAAAATCTCAAAAAATTTATTAGTAGTTGCTATATATTAAACTTTTTTTTACTAAGTAAACTTCAAAAGATCAATTAAATAAAGTTGTTCAGCACATAAAAATACATTTATAGTAAAAATTTGGTGTTATTTGAACAATTTTTTTTAGTTTTTTTTAAAAAACTCAATATTTCGAAAATAAGCAACCCCTTGTTTTTTTATGTAATTTTTTGGCCAATAAAGGTTGCTTATTTTTGGGAATATACGGTATTTCAATTCCAGGTTATTGTATCTAAAACTAAATACTGAACATGACGGGTTTTGTTATTATTACTTTGTAATAATATAAATAATTTTCTATTTTTTATTTCTTCTTAAACTATTTTTATATTACAAATGTATTGTGTATTATATCATATTAATTATATTTATTCGTATAAAAAAAATAAATAGTAAAGCTTTCAAATATTTAATTTTAAATAAATCTTTTTGAATTTTACTAAATCTCACCGGCGGTGATCGTCACTGCTCTATAATAAACTTTTTAAAAAACTAAGATTAGGGTTTAGGGTTAGGGTTAGGATTAGGGTTAGAAAGGCATATTATATATAAAATTTTGTGCTAAAAACTTTTACTTAGTGCCCGAAGATAAGTTATCATAGTAAAATATTTTGTTGTCTAAGATTTTTTAGATTTTTTCTTAGTTTCGTTATTTTTTTGGGTTTGTTTTGGTTACACAAGATCCTACGATCTAATTGGTTGAACATATGAGCAGTGATGATCACTGCCGGTGAGATTTAGCAAAACTCAATCTTTTTTATTTTTACATTACTACTAGTAATTTTTTAATATAGAATTTACAACTTTCTTGCTCGTGAAATCTTTGATTAAATATTAAAATATTTATTCATCAAAGAAAAAAAATGCTCTTTAATGGATCAAAAATAATATAATTGATATTTAACTGCACTTAAAAATCTAAGCAAATCACATAACCAAATGTTAAAATTGGATAACTCATAATTTTAAAATTCTTTATATAGATTAAAACTTTATACAATTAAATTGATTGAAAATAATCTACATTAGCAAAAAATATATATACAAAATATTTTTTGAAAAACAATTATATACAAAAAAAATATTTATTAAATTTTTAACAAAAAACTACTTTAAAAAATTTTTTTTAAATATATCCAGAATTTTACAACTCCATGCCTCTTAAACAATCATGACTACTAATACTAATTACTGTTAAACTCTTTAGTCTCTTTGTTAAATTATAAGAACTTCAAGCTTGCATTGTCATCTCTGATTTTAATTCACGTTTCTTTGCGAAAACTAAAAAAATGTATTAGTAAGAAGAAAAAAAATATGAAACAAAAAAGAGAAACTGGAAACTATTAGACCAGTCTCAGGTTTTTTCAAGCCCAAATTATTTTTTTTAGTATTAATTCATGTTTTTTGACATCACTTTACGTTTTTTTGGTATTAATTCGTATTTTTTGGCAAAAGCTAAAAGAAAAACACTATCAACAAAAATTGTATATAAAACAAGAAATCCAAAACTAGTACTTACCAGTAAGAGGATTCTAAGTTTCTTTTAGGCCCAAATTGCTCTTCTCAGTTTCAATTTACATATTCTAGTAAATCTAAAGAAAGAGTTAGTAAAAGAAAAAAAATTTGAATATGAAATCAAAAAACTAAAAGCTAGCACTTACCAATAGGCAGTTCCTAAATTCTTTTCAAGATTATTTTCTCTTTCCAGATTTAATTCATGTTCACTATATTTCAATTATACTGGCAAAGCACAAATCTGCATGGCAAAAAAATATTAGTTATAATTAAAAAATAAAAAATATAAAATTGAGACAAAAATATAATTTTATTTCTTTATACCAAAGTCAATGATTCCATTCTACCCAAAGTTATTTTGCGAGTTTTAAATTTATAATAAAAAACAAAAGTTAGCCACAAATGAGAACCAAAAAAAAAAAACTTAATTGAATCTAGTACTTAACTTTTTAGGTCTGGTTCTAACTATAATCTGTACTAATTTGTGCTTTGACAAAACTCAAATTTATATAAAAAAAGAAAAGTTAATAAAAGATAAAAAAAAATAAATAAAAAAACTAGTACTGATCTTCAAAACCATATTTATTAACTAAAGTCAAATACTTCTATTTAAAAGCCCATGCTAATTTCAAAAGAGCAACAACTGTAAAATTAATTGTACAGTATATATAAAAGATAAATTGCATAACTATTAATATATGCAGATCATTATATATACAGTATATTATTTGAGCCCCAAAATTTTTAGAATATTCTAAAAATCATCCAATATGATTTTGCAAAATATTTATATTATGTTAAACAAAGAATCAATTAGAAGTAGATATGATAATTTCACAAATCATACAAACTGCAATAAATAAACTTCTCATTTTAGTTTGTTATATTACATATTGATTTGCCTATTTGCACCTAGGGATGATGATTTTCTGCAATAACAAGATACTATGTAAAATGATAATTTTGCAAAAATTCTGCAATTGACCAGAATTACACAAACCAGCCAATATTATAGTTGTAAATTCTGGCTAAAATTAGTGTTTTGCACAGATTGGATTGAACAAATATTTTTAAAGATTCAGATCTAATCTGAAAACTAGATCAGGTTCAAGTTTCAAATCTGAATCTGGATAAAAAAGATCCAAGTTACATGGCTGGTATGATATGATTGGTTGATACTATGTATAACCATACCATATCAGGTTAAAAAAAATTTTGCAACAAATAATATAATATATAATTCTTAACAATCTATCTCTTGGGTCGTTCGCACATTACCGGATTCAGAACGTTAAATCCTGTTGCAGGAACCCAGCTAGTTGCAGCAGCATGCAGGCTTGAGATACTTGCCCAATGTGGTAGAGGTAGCTGCATGGCTTGAGATACGAACTTCCGAGAAGTACGCCAGTAGGGGATCTCAGGTACACCAATCTGGAAGCACAAAGCGCCTACCTGGCAACGTACCCAAATTGGAAGTGATGATACTAGGTAGTGTGGATAAAGTGGCGGACATGTGAATACCAATTGTTGGTTAGAGAGAGATGTACAAGCCAGGTCAGTCATATAAATGGGAATATGGAAGGCTCTGGTGGGTTTTAGCCATGAATAAATGGTTGTATAATCTAAAGTCCTAGTTCTAATACTTGTATATAATATGTATGTACTTCGGCAATATGTAAACTTACTTAATTAGCAATTTATATAAGAACAGAAAATTTTTAATTATAAAAGTTGGGGATAAATATTTATATAGTTTTAATAATAATATGGAATCCAATTTCCCAAATTATATAGTAAAAAGACAGGTTTTTTAAAATTCAAAATTTCAGCTCTTAGTAAAGTATCTTTTATTTTTAGAAAATTTTATCAAACTTTTAATCAAAAGAAAGTCAAATACTATATTTTTATGCCTATATAATTTAATTTTATATTATATTTCAACTATTAATACTTTATATTGTAGGCAAACTGGATTCCAATATTTCAAAATTTTATAGTAAATTTGTCCTACTTTTATTATATAAAATGTTCTGTTCTTACATGAATTGCTAATTAAGTATTAATAAAAGTTTGGGGCAGGAGCTACACCTGGGGTTCCTCCTAATATTAAAAAAAAAAAAATAATCTATCTCTTGTTAATAAAGAGGCTTCCAGAAATTACATAATATTTTGTTACTAATAAATTTTAAAATTTACTCCACCCACTTACACCTAATACTCTATTAGCTAATCAAATTTTATATTTTTTATAATTTATTTATATGTTTTAATTTATAAAATTGATAATAATATTGCTCTACTGGACCAATTTAGATGATTTAACTACCAAAATGTTCATCTTACTGAGATGATTCTAACAAGTCCAACATCGTTAAAATCTAACATAGAATCCCAAGATCATTCAACTTTTGTGTAATTTTAATAGTGATTTTTTAGAATCATCAAGTAACTTTTTTTAATATTGAATAACTTTTAATTCACTAGCTTGTTTTGGATAATTTAACTACCAAAATGTTCGTCTCAGTAGAACAATTCTAACAAACTCAAAATTCGTAAATTCTAATTACAGAATTCCAAGATCAATAAAGATTTTTTGTTTGTCTAACAATACAAATCTTTATTGATCTTGGAATTCTGTAATTAGAATTTAGCGATTGTAGGCTTATTAGAATTGTTTCATTAAGATGAACATTTTGGTAGTTAAATCATCCAAAACAGGCTAGTAGTTCAAAAGTTATTCAATATTAAAAAAATTACTTAGTGATTCTAAAAAATCACTATTAAAATTATACAAAAGCTGAACGATTTTGGGACCCTGTGATTAGATTTTAATGATTTTGGGCTTGTTAGAATCATCTCAGTAAGATGAACATTTTGGTAGTTAAATCGTCAAATTGTTTAGTAAAACAGTAGTTATTAATAATTTTATACTTTTATACTTTTGGTCAGAATTATAAAAATTTGATCAGAATTATAATTATAACCTAATATTTTTAGGACCCCACCCATCTACCAAAAAATTATGTAATTTCTGGAAGCCCCCTAATCTATCTCTTAGACCATTAAGATTCTTAACAGTTCAAAATAGACTATTAAAAACCTTAATAGTCTAAAAGATAGATCATTAAGATTTTAATAGTCTAAAATAGATCATTAAGATTTTTAACATGTACAATAACTAAAAACTTCAAATTTATACAATGCATGACAACTCAATATTAGAAATAGACCAATCTGATAATATAATTTAATTATAAAAACATTATAATAAGCTAATTGTCATTTAAAATTATAATAAATAAAATTTTCATAAATATCAAATAATAGAATCATAATCTTTCTAATATATAATAAAGCTATCTTATACATATACCACAAAATGAATAAAGTCAAATCTATTTATTATTTAAAAAAAAATAAATATAAATTTTTATTGCATTCTTAAATATACAAAAAATCTCATTGGACTCTTAATTTCAAGATTCCAAAATTTAAAACTACTTACCAATATTTTTTCATATTTAAATAAAGCTTCAAATTATATTCTATTTTAATTTATTATTATTATTATTATTATTGTTATAAAGTTACTAAATTTATATATTACTTTTAAGCTCTTTCTCAAATAATTAGTTATACTTTGTGAGTCAGAGAGGACCCCAGACATCTCTCATATATGTCATAACTGGATTTTTGCCAATTTTGGCCCAATTTGCTAAAAATAACAAAATATATTTGTTTAAATAACTTTTGATCTAGTAATCAGAATTGAATAAACTTTTTTTGTTAGATGTACCTTACTGAGATCTTCATTTTAAAAAAAAGTTTATCCAAATTGGTCCACTAGATGCCAAGATAATTGGCAAAAACTGTTTTTTGCTTCTCAAATTTCAGGGGTTTTTGCTAAAAAAAAACAAGTATGACCTCTATACTAGATGTCCGGGGTCCTAGTCAAAGGCTTTAATCATATTTATTACAAATTACCTTGCTTAAAGAATTATCTCTAAATAAGGTATATCTATGTAGAGTGAATCCTAGAAATATACAAAATACTTAAAGCTTTGTTTTTAAAGAGTAACTTAAACGTTGTAAGCTACTAGAATAGTTTAGAATTTGGGACAAAAGGGATTATATTTTTGGTTTGTTTTTTTGGCCCTTAAAGGCCACTTTGAATTCCTTTATTTTTCATTTCAAATTGTATGGATTGCTGTATTGTTTTATTAGACGAACTCGAAGCTATTAAAAAAAAAAATTCAGCGTTGTAAATAAAATTTGATCATAATTCTACTGAATAAAATGATGAGTTTTAACAGACGGGTTCTTATAAAATTTTTAAAATAATGTGCCAACCCGACTTTTAAAAAATTTTATGCATAAAAAAAATATAAATTATTAAAAACTCACCCTAGATGTTTAAAATTTGACCTATTAAGTTTGTATCGCCTAAATAGATCAGCTTGTTTGATTAGTGGATAGGTTTGATACACTAAATAAAATAGAATGTCAAACTAATACAATAGCATTTCAGTTTGGATCAATATTCACATTTAAGATCCAGGCTGCTTTACAGTAAATTAGCATTTGGAGGTTGTATTAGGGAAGTGCCATTTATTACATAATTTCAAAAGGAGGGGAGGGGGTTAGCAGTCTATCACGTCTATATATTATATATAAAACTTATTATTGGCTACTAATTCGATCACAAGAGGGGGAGGAGTATGACCTTATAATAAAAATAAATTATATAATAAATGGCACTTCCCTTATTTCTAGTAAAGTTTTTTAATTTTTAGCTGTTATTAATTTCTCATCATAGCAAAAAAAAAAAAGAAGTAAAAAACCTAGCTTAAAATGCCATATGTTAAATCCCTTTAGGTTAGTAAAAATTGCATTTAAGTTTTATTTCTCTGGATCTACGTTTTTTTCCTACTAAGTATACCAATTGCTTAGCTGTTAGGTATCGGTATTAAAGTAGTATTAATATTACAAGCAGCTCCTAACATTCATATATACATATGTACATACGTGCGTACAGATTTTAATTGCGCAGGTAATACAGATCAGAGAAGAAAAATTCATTCTTGTAAAATAAACTGAAGTGCATAAATAAAAATTTAGGGTTAGAGCTTTAAAGTTAGAGGCTATATAACGTAAATTTTTATAGTGAACGATTTATATAGGCCATTGCCAAAAATTTGTGATAGTGATTATAATACAATTGTGACTATATAGAGGCAAAATACATATTAAAAAGATCAGTAAACTGGCAAATATGAAGAGGTTAAACTGTATTTGTATATATTCTGCAATAACTTAAAACTATTGTTTAATTAATAAATAATAATAATAGTTGTAAATTATAAAATAATAATAAATTTAATAAAATATTTATTTAATTTACTTTTTGAATCATATGTATTAATTTAAATTCAGGTATATTACCCTTAATATGTTTGAAGATCAAATTAATTTGAAAAGTTTAAATTAATTAACAATTCAGCCTGCTATTTTAGCATACAAATAATTAAGATAAGACCAGAATCAATCTATTCTAAATAATATAAAAAATTAATAATTATATAAAACAATATAAGGTAAAAGAGGGTATTGTAGTGAAGTTGACTTTGATTGATGATATCATGTGAATTATTTAACAGAATCGAATGATTTTGATATCAACTATATCGTCTCACAAAGACGAATCTAATGGTATAAAGATTATTAAATTCTAATCACTGAATCAAACGATATAATCGTTCAAAGGTAGAGAAGCTAAAGTAAAGATTTTAAAGGGGATGGGGAACTGGTAGGAGTATTGTGGCGAATTTGAGTTATATCATCATGATACAATGACCAGAATTGAATAATTTTTATAACATTCGATTTGTCTCGATGAAACGAATCAAATAGTGGTTAGATTATCCAATTCCGATCACTGGATCACAAGATATTAACGATTATGTACGACATACTGCGATACAAAAATAATTTTGAGGGTATTATGATGAAAAGTGTGTTGTACATACATAAGCATTATTATCTTGTGATTCAGTGATTAGAATTCAATGATCTAACCACTATTCGATTCATCTTATCAAGACAAATTGAATGGTATAAAAATTATTCAATTCTGGTCGTTGTATCACAAGATAGTACAATTCGCCACAATACCCCATTTTACCTTATATAAATAATTTTATACAATTATATATATATATTTACTAAAATAATACAAAAATTTGGCAATACTATGATCTCTAAACCAAATAAAGGTTATAATATATATGTACTACTAATTTTTGCACTACATTATTTAATTTATCTATACGATGTGCATAGTCTTTAATTTCAAAATAACTATTTTTGCTGCATAAAAAACATCTAGAATTCCTTGTCCATAAAGATGCATATTTTATATACTTTGGTAACTAAAATATACAATTTATCTATACTATTTAATGACTGATAAACTAGGACTCGGACATCTAGTACAAAGATTATACTTTTTTTTTTTAGCAAAAATTCCTGAAATTAGAGAAGCAAAAAAACAGTTTTTGGCAATTATCTTGATATTTAGTAGTCCAATTTGAATAAACGTTTTTTAAAATGAAGCTTTTAGTGAAATGCATTTAACAAAAAAAAAGTTCATTTAATTCTGATTAATGGATTAGAAGTTATTTAAATAAATATAGTTTTGTTATTTTTAGCAAATTAGATCAAAATTGGCCAAAATCCAGTTATGATCTATATGAAAGAAGTCTGGGATTCTAATAAATTTTTGAAAGTATTTAAGTTTTAAAATAGGCCTTTAGTAATTGTCTAAAAAATTAATATTAATCTAAACCAATCAATACTTAAAACAAGTTAAATATATGATATATGATATATTTAATTTAATACAATAAAAAAAATTTACTTGATTGAATATATTGTGAAGAATTATATCATTTTCTTCAATTACTTGAGAAATTAAAGATTGAAGGCTTAATTTAATATCAACAGGTATTTTTTCTGGAGGTGAAAGTAGATGGTTATGTGTTTCAACTTATACTATTGCAATAAATGGACAAGCTTCAAGATCCTATAATGTAAATTTATAAAATTTTACTGGGCAATTCTTTTGAATAATCTTTCCATAGTCAATTTTTCCATTAAATAATCAATAAATATAATCTAAATTGCATATTATATTAGATATAAATAAATTAAAATAAATAATATAGCAATAGATTGAATTTACTCTTTTGTACTAGATTTAGTATATTTTAAAAAATGCATTAAAAATTTAAAAAAATTAGTAGCTTAATTTTTTTATATACAAAAATCTAATAAGTATTTAGAAATTGTTTAGCAGTATTTTTTTTAAATTAATAATAAAGTTATTATAAAAAAATTTTTTTTATATGATATATTTATTTTTTGTAATTTTTAATACACTAGATTTTATATATTTGTAAAGTTAATTATAATTATATTTTATTAATATATTTTGCAGATTAAAAGTTTCAATAAATAAAAAATTGTAAAGGCTTGTTATAAAAAAAAAAAATTATTATTAGTTATATTGTAAAAATTATTACTTATTATAATCTTTTTTTAAAAAATTTTACAAATTATTACTTTACATAGTAAGCCATATGAGTTTAACTAGAGTTTAAAAGTTTTTTACTAATTAAATTTTTTAAATTCTTAATTAAAATTATAAATATTTAATATCTAATTCTAATTACAAAAATTTCTTTAATACTGTTATAGAATAAGTTGTAGTTAATTTGGTAGAAATTAGTTAAGAAATTAGAACTTAATAAGGAAATTTTGTAATAACTGTATTTAGTAACAGTGATAAGCGAAATTGATGTGCAATGATACTCAATGACGCTTAGCAACACTTAACGACGCTTAGCGACGCTTAACGGCACTTAGCGACGCTTAACGACGCTTAGTGACGCTTAATGACGCTTAGCGATACTTAACGACGCTTAGCAACGCTTAGTTCAATAGATATATAAACCCACCTTATTTCCCTTAGTTTTAAAGAGATCCAGACATTGTATTTTATCTTTACCTTTATATTTATTATTCTCCTCTCTTATTATTAATAAACTCTTGGGATTTTTAAGGAACAGACACCTTGGAATAGCCCTCTTGTTAAATTAATAAACTGTTTATTATCTCTTGTTGATTTATACCAAACTGCCTTAGAGAAGTGTGTAGTTTCTTACAGACATAAAAGAAACTATACTTCCCTCTTGCACACCGCTTCACGCCCAAAGTAAGGGATCTTAGAAGCCATATGATTGTTACTTTATCGGAATTAAAGAAGGCTTCCGGTACTATAACATTTGGTGCCTTCTAGCTGAAACCTAATTAAACTATTGGATATTATTGAAGAATTTGGAAATCTTATTATTACTTTTGGCAGAAATTTATTTTTTGGCTATTACTAACTTTCTTGCTATTTAATTGCACTTTTGTTATTTTCTTACTACTTATTTGGAATTTTCTTTTTGTTGGATATTAACTATTTACTATATTTTGGAGATTAAATTTGGTTAACAACTTACTACTAACTTTTATTTTTGGAGATATTTTATTATTCTTTTATTAGTTTCCTTGAGACTTGGGAACTGCCTTCTCTATATGAATAGAGCATATGAACTATACTTAGAACAAATTGAAGTACACGAAACAAGTCATCCTTCCTCACTTGCAGTAAACGTTTTACAAGCCTACTATCCTGATTTATCCTGTACCATTTGTTATCCTGTTGCTAATTTATACTGTCCCTTTCGACGATTTTGGGGAACATATCGAGACAATTACTTTGCTACCCAATATTCACAAAAGACAAACGACTCTTACTGTGTTTTAGTTACTGCTACTGATTATAATACTGCTAGAGCTGCTGCTCGAGACATTGTTTTTAGTTGCCGCTATAATAACGACCTTTTAGACCCAAAAGAAGTTATTGCTGGTCTACTCCTTGCACATACCCCCTATACTTTTGCACCTATCTTACCTCTTAATTTTGAAGCTATCCTACTCGATCTTCATATCGAGGACCTCTTAGCTTCTACACCTGCTCCAACTCGACTAAGGACTGAAAACCTTCTATTTGATTTTCAAAATCAATTAGAAAGAACTGAATTAAACTTTGACGTTTCTCCACCCAGATCTATATTTACTCTAGGACCTGAACATTTAGCTGATACTGGTGTTGGTTCTTCCACTAATACTTATATACCAATCCCTTCAAGCCTTGCACTTCCTTCTTCACCTATCTCAGAAATTCCATATCATTATACTCGAGAAACTAATTCTCCTCCACAAAATCGCTTTCTTCGCTATATACAACAAACCTTCTCTCCTGCTCGCACAACAGTTCCTTCACCTCCTCTTGTAACTGAATTTTATCCTACTGTTAATTTAGATATAACTAATACCCCACACTATACACCTCCATTACTTAATACACCTCCTCTTAACAACCAAAACTTAATTGACCCCCTTGATTATTATATTCAAAACCAAGACACTACTACTGTTAGAGCTGATTCTCCTCCACAATTTGAGGAAATAAATTTACAACCTCTTGTTGAAGAATTAAACCCTATCTTACCTCCTAACCAACCAGAAATCTAATGGGTGATCTAGCTTTACGAACTGCTGCACAAGCCATAACTAATCTTGCTACTGCCCTTGGACAAGGCTCTAGAAAACTCTTATAACTGTTGCAGATTTTTATGGAGATGGAACCCAAGACCATGCTGACTGGCTGAAGGAATTTCGAAGAGCTGCTACTGCTAACCGATGGAGTGCGGAACGGAAACTTCAACTTGCTCCAGTGTACCTTAAAGAAGTTGCTCTGGACTTGTACCAAGCTTTAAACCCGGTACCCAATGCTTTTAATAATGATAGTGCCCAGGACTGAAGTTTTCAACATCTTTTTAAGGCACGCTTTTATACTACTAAGCAAAAGGCTCTCTAGCAAAAACAGCTTTTTGATATTAAGCAAGGACCCACAGAGACTGTGGATGGATATGTCAACCGATTTCGTACATTACAAAAAAAAGTGGACCTGACTGAAGTTTTTCCAGCTGATTTCGTTAAACAACTTTTTATTCAAGACTTGCGTCCTGAGTATGCAGTTAATGTCCAAGCTTCTGTACCTAACACCTTGGCCAATGCTATTAAAGTAGCCCTCCGCTGGAAGACTGGAAAACTAATGATTACCCTACTACCAATACCGACCAAGCTATTCAACAACTTACAGACCAAATTGCTAAGCTTAGTATCAATTTAGTCCAGACACAGACCACACCTACCTCTTCTGTTAATTATGCTGACAACCATGCTCAAACCCCTCGAATGAAAGAGCCTCCTATCTGTTATTATTGTGGACGCACTGGACATTTTATTCGTGATTGTAATAGTAGAAAACAGGACCAACGACAGAGATCCAATTCTCGTCGTAATAATAATAACAATAACCGGAACAGAAATAACAACCAAATTAGGGACCGAAATGGTCGCTCTTCTGACCGCTATTCTAATAACAGAGACCGTTCTCGCAATTGTAATAATTCTCGTCCTAGAAGCCAATCTAGAGATAATAATTATAGAAGCCAAAATGATGATAACTATTGCTCTTACTAAAACTTCTCTAATTGATCTCCTTCTCCTTATCATCGAAGTGTTAATTATCTTATACAAAATCAGACTCAGACACCTTCTCTTACTGCTAGCAAGTGGAAAACACTGCTTAATAATCCATCTATCCGAGGTGCCTTGGCTACCCACTTATATGAGGAAGCCAAAAATGCCAATCTTGTTCAAACTTCTGCTATACTACACCTGTTAAATGTAATGTCTCTTTGCAAAATAAACACTATCAAGCTATTATTGATAGTGGTACCTCAATTAGCATGATTGCTCACAAGATAGTCAAGGAACTTGGATTGACTATTGAAAAGGTCTCTAATAGCCTTATAGTCCCTGCAGTTGGAACTTCCACTCGACCTTTAGGAATTATAAAAGACCTGCCAATTAAAATTGACCATATTACCATCCCTCTTACTGTGGAAGTAGTAGACACTATTTCTTACTCTCTTCTCTTAGGCAATGACTGGAATCAAAAAGTGGAAGCAAATTATAATTGGAAAAACAGCTGTTATACTTTTAAATGGGAAAACAAGAAACATACTATTCCTACTACTTATGAAAGTAACCAACCTCTACCCAGTCAACCCACTGTGACTGTACCAGATGAATTAGACCTTTATGAACCAGAATACTTGTACCCCAGAGAAGCTTATGCTTTCGATCGAGAAGACTCAGACCAATCTCTTTCACCAGAAGAAAATGAATGGACCACTTATCATTCTCGCCGTAGAAACAGAAAAGCCCCAAAACAGCGTGTCTGTGTAAATTGTGGTTCTCCTGACCACCTCTTTGCAAATTGCCCTACCAACCAATGTAATCGATGCCAGGAATTTGGCTATATTGCTATTAAATGCCCCAAACAAGCCCCAAGGCGTACTACCTGCCCAACTTGCAATGACTCAAACCATTTATATAGGGACTGCCCCAATAATGTCTGCAGAGGATGCAGTACATTAGGAGATATTGAAGTCTATTGTCCTCTTGCTACCTGGAAAAGACAAAACTTAGTTTATCAGTATGGATGTACTCTTGATCAAGTTGATAGTAATCGCCTACCTAACCATAGCACCTGCCGTACCCATCATTGTTGTCAATGTAAAGTTCCTAACAGACCTGAAGCTCTTAAACTTCTTGAAGAGAAACTTGTATGCCCTGGATGCTATTCTGACTTTCACTGTACTCTAGACCGAGAAGACCCTAGAAGTATTCATTTCTTCACCCAAGGTAAAGGACGAGCACAGGTCAAAACGATGCACATTGGTATAATATCGGGTACACGATATGTATACTATATATATATGATATGTGACCGATATGTGTAGGATATATTTATACACATACCCGATATGTGTAGAGTTCATGCAAGATATCGAACACATATCGGACACATATAGTACACATATAGTATACATGCCATATACATGCCGTATACATATCGCATATATAAATTCTGTAATGCATTATGTACCCGATATATATTATAGGGTACCCGATATGTGTAGAGTCATATAGGATATCGGATACATGTCAGACACATATAGTACACATATAGCATATATGCCGTATATATATCAGGTATATATTGCATATATAAATTCTGTAAAAATATAATATTACTACTTTATTTTAATTTTAATTTATTAAAAATATACATACTAATTAGTTATTTAAAATTTTTTATTTATATAATATAGATAACAAGCATTTTAAGCATTTATTTTAACTAATACAATTATACAATTAATACAAAATTAACAAGAATCCAACAAACTAATCTTAATGACATAATTTATACTAAAAAAAATCTAATACTAACTAATATGGCCTAACCCTAACCCTAAAGTAATAATTTTAATTAATATATATGCTAGCAAATTGCCAATTTGCTATTCACAATATTAGCAACTACATATATATTAATTAAAAATAAAATATAAAAAATAAATATAAAAGAATTTAAAATCAATGATCTCATGGTAAGCTGAAAGATAAAGACATATAAAAAATATAAGCCAGCAGACTTAGCAAGATAGTTATCCATCACATTCGTATGGCTAGAGCTTGCCAGAGGTTTTACTACTTATATTTACACCATCTACAATCATATATGGATTTTAAATTCAATTAACATATATGCTAGCAAATTGCCAATTTGCTATTCACAGTATCAGCAACTACATATATATTAATTAAGAAAACTAACAAGATACCCAAGGTAAAATCTACAAAACACCCAAAAAACGCATCAAGCAACATTGAAATCAGCGACAAGACACTTGAGACAACCAAGTACTCGCACAGACAGAGACCCAAGAAAAGACAACCATAAACTCGCACAGAGACCCAAGAAGAGACAACCACGAACTCGCACAGAGACCCAAGAAGAGACAACCACGAACTCGCACAAAGACCAAAGAAGAGACAATCACGAACTCACACAGAGACCCAAGAAGAGACAACCACGAACTCGCACAGAGACCCAAAAAGAGACAACCACGAACTCGCACAGAGACCCAAGAAAACTGACAGGGCACCCAAAACGAAATCTATGACAAGAAACCCTGAAACACACTCGAAGCAATATCAAAATCGGCGACAAGACACCATGTAGTCATACAAGAAACGTCCAAAAAAACTAACAGGCACCCAAAGCGAAATCTCTGAAACGCACTCGAAGCAACGTTGAAATCGGCTGAGGCAATCATGAAATCACTTGAAGAACCTAAAAAAGAGAAAAACTAAAGAGTAGTTTTTAGAACTAGGGCGCATCAACAAAAATATGACGAAAAAGGAAAAACACCAATGTCGCCAGCAATGAATAATACACCGAAATGGTCGACACCAACGACGAAGCACCGAAATAGACACCATCAAAGAAGATGCACAAACGAACGCTATCAACGAACAACTAGCGACAGAAGTTGCTCCAAAATGGACGGCACCAACGACAAAGAAAGGATGCTCCAAATGGATGACGCCAACAACGAAGATATTTCCTGAAAAGTGTAACGAGACGATAAAAAATAAAAAATATAATTTAAAAAAAAACATAAATAATAATAATAATAATAATAATAAATATAAAAAAAAGAATAAATAGGAAAAAAGTAAATTAACGAAAAAAAAATTTAAATAAATACTTAAATAAAAATTACGTGAAGATCTGATCTAATCTAGATCTGACGAACTGAAAAAAAATAAAAATAATAATTATTATTAACGTTAAAATAATAAAAAATAAGAAAAAATTTAAAAACTTAATAAATACATAATAATAAAATAATTAAAAATAAAAATTATTTAAAAAAATATTATATTGTAATAAAAAAAAATTAAAATAAATAATAAAAATTAAAAAAACGGTATTAAAAAAAATAATAATAAAAATTAAACCATTTAAAAAAAATTATTAAAAAAAT
>QKWP01000070.1:463217-518072 GCA_003550325.1 Gigaspora rosea
CTAGAGTCTTACAACCAAAAGTTTTCCATACTTTTTGGGCATGTTGATAGTCATCTTGTGAAATTTTGCCTTTAAGAGTACTATGAAACTCATGAAAAGGAAGAAGCTCTGTTTCTTTAAACCTATCTTGTGAATCGATATAGTCATAAGGATAAACTCCTTTACGACTTGCTAATGAAATTTGATCTTGAGAATAGTCTTTAAAGTGCTAGCTTGTAATAGGGTGGTTGGTACCCAAATTTTTCGTAAGATTTGCCAAGCTATTATTCATAAATTGTATGCTATTTATATATTTTAGCTGACCTACCTTCATAAACTTGTATCGCTCAAATGTTTTGGCTACAACTCTGATTTGGTGAGCATTAACAGATTGCCCGACAGATTCACAGACTAAGTGAAAATCATAGCTCTGAAAATTATGAAAGATAACTGGAATTGGCGTCTTCCATGCTTCAATCTGGAGTTTGCAATTATATGCATTGTGGGCGGGTCCTCGAAACTTATCTGTTATATGACAGTGGTCCCAGACCTTATTATTCTCTTCATCAAATTTATCTTTACAAATCCAACAGGTATTTGCTTCGGCAAATTTTTTCTTGTCTTCCTTAGTCTCAATTCGGTCATGCTTAATAGCCAAGACCTTATTGATTTCGACCAACTCCTTATTGATTCTTCAGACAAATTCTTGTGTAGCATTTTCTCCCCGATATAGGAAAGGCCCCTATACATCTCCAGTATTAATCCAATAAACTAGATAACAAAAGCTATTGGCTTTTTGCTCGGCAAGTTTTCGCATTTGTCCTCCATATTCTTCGTTGCATTTCTTGTTGTCTGCCTCGAAGTTAGCTATAATTACACATGGGGCATTAATCATCCGGGTATAATTTTTAAACTTCTCAAAATCATTAACACCTTTGATGGGTAATTTGACTTCTTGAGTTGCTTCCCCCAAACCGAAACAGTGCTCTCGATGATGATCTAAAGCCTTTATTGTAGAAAAACTTTGAGTGCATTTTCTACAAATATATCTTTTACCATGATGAGCGGTATCTCTAAAAACTAGCCTATTTATATTCTTAATCCAAAGAAAATGGTTTTTTTGTTCGTACTTGTTATCCTCAGATTTGGTAATATCTGTAAGAGCTAAAAGGTCAATAATATGGCGACTTTTATAGTTTTTGCTAGCTATTACTGCTTTAGGGGTTCCTGTTTCTTCTTTCCATTCCCAGATATTGATAGAGATATCCAGATTCATTTCCTCAATCTTGTTAAATATACGGGAACAAACTGGAGTAGGCATAGAAATTCCATCAAGCTTAACTTTATCTAAATAGGGCTTGTATTTTGTAGCTTGAAAGATTCGTTCAAGATGTTCTGTATATCCATCCTGATAAGCAAAGTATGCTCCTAATGCCCCTTGAAGACATTTTTCAGATAATGTATTGGTTTCTGGATCGACTAAACCTTTATTATCTGGATTAATAGTGCACTTTGTATTGGCGAGCTTTTTAGGAGTAGGAATATAGGAACCTCCATTAGTTCGACGGTAGGTATAGGATTCAATAAATATATTTTCTATTCTAAGAAGAATTTTACCGGACTCCTCTTTTAAGTGATTCTCAATTTGTATATCAATTTCTCCTACAGATTGAATTAAATATGGGTCTATATCATTTTCTGAAAGAAGAATATGTTGTTTTCCTCTATGATATAAATGGGTTAGACTAAGTTCATAATTCACTTTGTCCATAGCATCACCTTCTCCTTTATATTTATATTTTGCGTATGTGCTTTCTATAACTAATGATGTTTTTATTTGATCCTTTTTGTAGAGCTCTTCTTTGAGTATATTGGTAATTGCTTTGCGTGTTGAGGCCATGAGTTGGGGCATATATGGGGCGTCGGCATATGCTGTTTGATTGTCTTGCTGTTTATTAAAAGCATATGCTGGATTATTGTCTGCTGGAATTTTTCCTTCCTACACGGACATATTTTTGAGACTTTTATGTGGTCTGGCTGGGTCATAACTTTTTTCCACAAATACTATATCATTCTCTTGGACTTTATTCTGCTCAGAGGATATTTCTTCTCTATAGGCTTGGGTCGCCGGGCCTGGGCCGGCTTCTTGAACTTGGGCCCCTTCTTGAACTTTGTTCTGTGAGGAAGAGGCTTGGATTGCTGAGTTTGAACCAGATTTAGAAATGTGAGGTAGCCCCTGATTGGATACTTGGGTTCGGGCAAATGGTATATTGCATTGATTTTTTTTGCTTTTATAATGCTTGCGAAGTTTTTCTGGTCTTGTAAAAGTATATCCACAACAAGCACATGTACGATTTTTTTTATCACTTCTAGGCATGATATTATTAAGTCTCACCTGTTAATATATTGGGTAAACTTTTGTTTAAATAAAAATATTTATCCTTAATTAATATATTATATTGGTCACTTTTTATAATATATATAGTTTTATTTAATTAATTTTTTGGGCTCAGAAGCTAGAACTCACCTCTGATCGGATAAGTCTCACCTCTGATAAGACTCACCTCTGATCGGATAAGTCTCACCCCTCAGATTGGATAAGTCTCACCTCTGATCGGATAAGTCTCACCTCTGATCGGATAAGTCTCACCCCTAATAGCTAAATCTCACCTCTGATCGGATAAGTCTCACCCTTAATAGCTAAATCCTATCTTTATGAAGTAGGACTTAGCATTTTTTGTCCTTTGCTAGATAGTAATGAATCGCTTTTTGAATTAATTCTAGGATAACATAGAAAATAGTATGCGTATTAGGCTTGAATGGGCCCGCAGAGAAGCACACTCGGACACTTCGGTCCTCGGTGCTCTCTGCTCATTTCAAGGGCAAGCAATATAGCATAATTTTTTTGTTATCTTGTTTGGGGTTAAAAACATAGCCAGAGCGTTAACAAAGACTATGTACTCCTTAAAGTTGGAAGCCCAAATTTAGGAGTAAGGTGAGTAAGTTAACAGAATCTGGTTCTAGCGTAATTTAGAGCTTGAATTCGATAAATGATTAAATATATCTAGAAGAGCTTGTAAAGAGGGTAAGGAACCTATTCTGGATACATTTATGGAATTCTGTCCTAGAACTCCTGTTTTCGCACTACTCCTGTGGGCACTTATTATTTAGGCATCGACGACGGTTCTAGTAATAAGTATTCTGGAACTTTCACAGTCTTCCAAGCCAGGAGTGCTGTACCTGCTGCTGCACCTGCTACCGCACCTTCTAGTTCATTTGCAACTTTAGCTCCAGCTCCATCAGGCGCTGCATCTTCTGTACCTTCTGTTTCTAGCTCTCCTGCAGCCAAAGCACATGCACCTGCTGCATCCAGTGGCCCTTAAGCTCTATCTAGTGCTTCTCCTCCTGCTCAACCACAATCATCTTCAAATAATGTTGGAATTTATATAGAAATTGCTATAGGGTTGCATCTAGTATTGTGAGTTGGTAGCTACAGGTAGATATCTACCACTGGTATCTACTAGTAGATACCAGTAGATACCAGTAAATTTTTAATATGCATGGTAGATACCATTAGTTAAAAACTGAAGCCAATAGAATTTATCTATTTACTATATACCAATATTATAAACAAATGTAGTATATATTAATCCTATGTCTATACTCGGATTAATTATCTGTATATAGGAATAGTAAAGTCAGTCCAGGTCCGGGCTTGGTCCTAGGACCTGTAAGTCCTATCACACAGACCTAAGGACCAGGTCCTTATATAATAAGTCCTAGAACTTATGCTCAACCAGTAGGATTAAGTTCTTCTAATACTTTCTAACAAATTAAAATTCTTTGTTACTATTTTATTACTAATATTTTTAAGCTCTAATATATTTTATATTAGGACCTATTGTGGACTTATGGACCTAGGTCCTAAAATTGGGACCTAGTTTTTAAAGACCAGGTCCCAAAACCAGGTTCTAAAGTCCAGGACTTAAGGACTTTGCTATCCCTATTTGTATGTATCTGAAAATAAGTTTCCTTTTTTGAGCAAAAGTTAAATAAAAAATCAGAGGTAGTTTATTTTTGGGTAAAAGAGGTTTTTTAGCGATCACAAATAGTCGCTACATAGTAAAGTCCAAATTTTACTATGTAAATCGATATAAGCGCTTAAGTAAATATATTTAGGAGACTAAAATGCATATTCTTTAAAATTTTCATACAAATCAGAAAACTTCTTATTATTTAGCTTTTAATTTTTACGTTCGTCGAATATAAATTTTAAGTCGAGAGTAAAAATTAAAAGTCAAATAATAAAATGGTTTTCAATTTTGCTAAAAATCATATAGTATATGTATTTTGACCTTTTGAATAAGTTTACTTAAGCGATGATAATTGAGTTGCATAGTAAACTTTGGACTTTACTATGTAATGACTATTGTCGATCGTAGGGTAGTATAAAAACATTTTTGTCTGATTGACCAATCAGAATTTGACTAGTAGATCTACCGGTAGTGGTAGCTACCGGTAGTTACCACCTACTGGTAGCTACTGGTAGAATCATGGCCATTTGGTAGAATCTCCATCACTAGTTGCATCAGTCCAGTCCGGTCCAGTCCGGTCCCTAAGAGGACCATTATCATAGTGTTTATGGTCCCGGTCTGGTCCGGTCCTTCGGTCCCATAATGGTCCTTAATGATTACGTAAATCTTAATGCATAAGATTTTATTGGCCAAAAATGAGTAATTATTTACTGTCAGATGTAAACAAAGGTCATATGATCTACGTTACACCTGATCAAGAAATTTGATTGGGTGATACGAATATCACAGTTATGTTTACAAGGACCGGTCCCAGGACCTGTCCTTTAATGGTTCCACGGTTCTTATCGGTCCCGGTCCGGGACCGGTCCTTTTTCAGGACCAATGCAACCCTACATTGCTGTAAGTGGTATTGTAGTTGGTGTGATCTTTTCTTTTGTTGGATATCGTGCATATAAAAAACGTCAAGATTCAAAATTTATTCCAACACCTGGCAATGCTGATCACAATGTATAAAAATAAATAAACGTTAAGATTTATTTTATTTTATTTAATTTTAAAGGTTTTTTATGTTGTAGTTTTGACCTTTTTAATATGTAATCAACGAAAAGTTACAATACATTCAAATATATTTTTATTGTTTACCTTATCGTTTAACAAGCCTACTAATTAATTTGAAAGTAGAAAAAAAACAAAAAATATAAATATTAACTTACGCTATGTCATATACTGTATTATTCTCATGTTCCCTTTAACTATGAAAAAAAAGAATACCAGTGATAACTCGTGACTGTTAAAGCTAATTATACAGACTTTAGCGGATCATTTCAGCATTTTGAATAATTTGCTAGTGCTCGAGGGTCATTTATGTTGGCAGTTCGGAAATTGGGCGAGTCCGTCGCTTGATCGGGGTAGTGTCGTGTAACCAAAGTTTCGGTTGATCGGTTCGAAAAAGAAGGAGATAATTTAATATATTATCCAATAAAAATTGTTTATTTTCATATCTAATCACTGTATTATCACATTTGGGCAATATCCGTAAGCAGATCCGTATAGTATAGGCCGAATTTAAAATCTATACTATATAATTCCTAACCCACTAATACCTATATTACACTGGATCAGTATAGTATAGATTTTAAAAATTCGGCCTATACGGATCTGCTCACCTATACTATACTGATCTGTGAAATACCTCCATCAATACTTATACCGATTAGCCATAATTCCTAACCATAACGATAATATATATTGCACTGGATCAGTATACAGAAGTATACCTTTCCGCCCATATGGGTAAAATTTTGACGATTTTTTGATTTGTATCACAGGCGCAAATAAGTGTACGTACGTACGCGCAATCATTGTAAATTTAAACCTCATTTTTATATAACCAAATACTGAAATATCTCTGTTGCTCTCAAAAATAATATTTCTAATTATTTATCATAGCAACGAGTAACTAAGACTAAAAAAAAAACACCAAACAACACTAAGGCCATACAAACTTAATAAATTGGTTCTAATAACCCGGCCGGGTCAAATCTCTGCAAAAGTTTGAAAAAATTTTTTGACTATGTTAATTATCCGGGTGGTTTTTTTTAGATATCTATAGAAAAATTTTTATATGTTTTCTACATATAAAATTTTTGAAAATAAAATTAAAAGCCGGGTTGCTGGGTCTTTTTTCAAATTTTTATGTTATGAGAACCAAAAAATTAACTTTGTATGCCTAATAATGTCACGACTAATTCATTTTCTTATCTTATTCTTGGCCTTTATCTGGTCTGCTTCAGCCCGTAAGTTAACAAAGTTTCTTTTGTTTACTCGAATTTGGTAATAATTATTATAGAGAAAAATAAAGGATGTTATTCACTTATTCAACTTTTTAACATCAATTTTGATAAAAACACCGTACAGGTGAAAAAAAGTGTGATAACCAAAATAACATCCTAAAAGGTATAAAGGTGGATAATTAATTCCAATTAATTCTAACATTTCACCTATATTTATAGAGGTTACGGCAATTAACACTCCTGGTAGTGTTGAAAGTGGTTCCACTATTGTGATCACTTGGACTTGGTCATACACCCTACAAGCGAATACATTTACAGGCACTTTAAGTGTTGTCGATAACGTGACCAAAAAATCATTCATAATTAGCAGTCTCATAATCCTCGCTACCCAATCTACCTTGTGGGTGGTTAATGTTCCCGCGGGAACTTATTATTTAGACATCAACGACGGTTCCGGTAATAAGTATTCTGGAACTTTCACAGTCTTCCAAGCCGGGGGCGCTGCACCTGCTGCTGCACCTTCTAGTTCACCCGCAACTTCAGCTCCAGCTCCATCACGCGCTGCACCTTCTGATGGATATGCTCCAATGAAAATTGCAATTTTTGCTACCTTCTGTTTCTGGCTCTCCTGCAGCCAAAGCACCTGCGCCTGCTGCATCCAGTGGCCCTCAAGCTCCAACTGGTGCTTCTCCTCCCGCCCCGCCACAATCATCTTCAAATAATGGTGGAATTTATATTGCCATTGCTGTAGGTGGTATTGTAGTTGGTGTATTCTTTTCTTTTGTTGGGTATCGTGCATATAAAAAACATCAAGATTCAAAATTTATTCCAACACCTGGCAATGCTGACCACAATGTATAAAAATAAATAAACGTTAAGATTTATTTTATTTTATTTTAGAGGTTTTTTATGTTGTATTTTTGACCTTTTTAATATTTAATTAACGAAAAGTTCCAATAATTTCAAATATATTATATTGTTTACCTTATCGTTTAGCAAGCCTACTAATTCATTTGAAAGTAAAAAAAAAACAAACTTGCATTACGTTTAAAAAAAAATATAAATATTTGATTAACTGCCCCACTTACAACTATGTCATATACTGTATTATTCTCATGTTTCCTATAACTATGAAAAAAAAAAGAATTTACCAGTGATAACTCGTGACTGTTAAAGCTAATTAGACAGACTTTAGCGGACCATTTCAGCATTTTGAATAATTTGTGCTACGATTAAAAAAAATCAACCTAGTGCTCGAGGGCGTCACGTCCAGGGGGGAATCAAATAGCAAACTACTGCAAAAATGCACATCTGTAATACGTAGTTTCACATACCAATTGACACGGGCATACAGACCAAACACTAATTCCGTGCCAACTCAGACCACACACGTGCAACAACCGCATTTATGCTGTTTTCCCGTGCCGATTCGGACTAGTTTTTCTTATAAGGAATCTGTTTATGTAGGTCAATCAATATCAACCGTCAGTACTAAATTATATGTCTAAATTTTTTAACTGATTGTGACAGTTGAAACACCAATAAAATATGTAATATCGTCATCTAAAATTAAATCACATTCCATTTTTGTCCGGAGCGTAACGGAAAACATTTAATTGTCCGAAGCGTAGCGAGGACTTACATGTACATGTAAAAGTTGAAAAATGTCCGTCTGTCCGGCACGTGACTTGTTGTTGATTGGCTGCTACGGTCCACACTAGACCTTTGAGTTGAAAAATGTCCGTCTGTCCGGCACGTGACTTGTTGGTGATTGGCTGTTATGGTCATGTCTGTCTGTCCGGCACGTGACTGGGTGGTGATTGGTTGTTAAGGTCCGCACTAGACCTTTAATTTGAAAAATGTCCGTCTGCTCGCCACATGACTATACTGTGATTGGCCATTACGGACTACACTAGACTTCTGATTAAAAAAAGTCCTACATGATATTATTTATATACGTATCGATTTCATTAACAAATAATATATATATATATATATATTGTAAAAATCTAGTTGGTTTATTTAACTAATTATTAAAATATGTTATGCTTCGGACTCACAACAGTTCCTGTTAACCTAGTGTTTAGTCATGATGATACCAAAATTACATTAAAATTTACTATTTTGATACGCATTTGAGAAATATATCAGAAACGTAATTTTGAATTTTCATGTCTGTCCGCACGCGTGTCTGGATTCGTATATTAGTGTAACAATAATGCATATTCACGCGTTTGTGACATGTAATACATGATGATCGCTCCGGACTTACTGTTCCCTGAAACGTTAATTAAATCTATATTTATTGTAATTATTGAATTGTACAGTTCCGGGCAGCATAAGATATCCACTATTTTTTTAAGCGTCAAATTTAGAGTAAGGACAATATAAAACATCCACTTTTTATTAAAGGCGCCAAATTTAAATAAGGACAGCATAAGACATCCAATTTAAATTATAAGGTGCGCCAAATTTAAATAAGGACGGCATAAGGCATCCAATTTATAATTATAAGGTGCGTCAAATTTACTAATTTAGCTGGTTTATTATTAAAAATTACATGTGTATGTAATTAACCTGCTTTTAATAAATCGGGTAAAATTTACCCAAATTTATTTCGATTATTTCACGATATTTGTTAAAATTATATTCGCATCTAACCAATATTTCCAATCGCGTGTTTCATCTTTATAAAGCACTTTAAATATTCGCAATTGATTTTTACTCGATTTTCTTTCATTCTTTATTCGACTTATAATTTAATTTGCATGAGTGCCGCAAAGAAAAAACCTGCAAATTTTATAAAATTTGCAGGTTTTTTCTTTGCGGCACTCATTTATGCAAGTTTCAAGTTTCTTAATAAATTTCGTGCAGTATTAATAAGCCAGGTTTATTAACGAATTTCAGTCTTATTACATAAGGCTATTCTAAGCAAAAAAAAACAAAAAAATGCTTTTTCGCTCTCTAATTTAAATTGCATCAACGTGGTTCATGATGTCTTCATTAATTGTTCGATGCTTCTTATGTCTTCTCACTGCATATTCAGCAGCTTTTCCCGTCAAGCCATGTCGATAAGCATCCATCCATCTAAACGACAATCTAGCAAATGAACGGATTTGTTCAAGTGAAATAGAATTAAAAGCCTCAATAATCGTTTGTCTAAGCATTGGAAAAGAATATTTGCAATTGTCCCGTGTATACTTTTTGGCAGCCCCCCAATACATTTCGATATGGTTAAATTCGGGGTGGAACTTGGGATAAAATATGACCTAAAAAATTTTTAAATAAGGAATAAGATAGCCAAAAAAAAAAAAAAAAATAAATTAGCAAATAAATAAAATAAATAAATAAAAAAGGGTTACTTTATGACCACGAGATTCGATTTCCTGCTGAACTTGACCGCATTGTGCAAGAAAATCGGGTTGATTAGCCATCAGACGGCGTGCACAACAATTGGTAATATTAGGGTTTGGCTCCTTTTTGCATGAAGCACATTCTAAGATCATTCCTTCTTGCCATAGTCCTCTTTCATCCAGAACCCACTTGAGCCCTTTTGGCTGACCACGTAAATTGATATTCGACTTTGTCTTATTATCATAAATGATGTAATCTTCTTCAATTACCATTGATTGACGGTTCCTATTCCATACAGTATCCCGCATTTTCGGAACTGATCCACCTGGAAAAAGGTTCATTTTTGAAGACAAAAGGGCATTCTCAGCAAAAGCCGTATGAGCGGTGGCATTGTCGAAAGCAAAAAGACCTGTAGACAAAAATAAGATATAAACATTTATAAAATGTTTTTAAATTACTTTTATTAAATAAAATGTTTTTAAATTACTTTTATTAAATAAAATTTTTTATTTAATCTATTTTCTATCCTACCTACACATCCTGGATGTGTTCTTTCAAAAATATCTATTGCCCGTCTAACTTGAATAATAAGCTTTTTTGCATCCCAATACCCATCATGACGCGACCCTAATACCATCATTGCACGTGCCTCTTCAAGATCATCCCTAAGTGGTCCGATCGTTTCCGTTAAAAAATCGCTAACATGTATACCAAGACCCATTCCTTTCTTCCTTAATGGTTGCTCCTTTTTCGGGCCCCATATTGCACGTGGTCCATCATTAACGTGGAAGGTGGATTCGTCATGGGTTACCCAAATATGTTCCTTTTCTCCATCAGCTAATAGTGGGTAAGTTCTAATTTTACAATCTTCATCGTACCATTTGGACATAAGCTGTTCATATTCACTAACTTTCTGAAGGAAGACTTGGCGATAGGCAACCACATCTGGTCGTTCGTGACCATCAATGTAAACACCTTTTGAATAACGTTTATAGTGGAAACCAAGTTTATGTAACCATCGGCGGGCCGTTCGAAGAGAGATCTGTTGTACTGATTCGATACCCAATTGTGGGATAATTTGTTGCTCAACATAGTTTTTAACCATTATTGGATTTATTTGGAACTTCTGGGAATGCAGGTAAGCAGCCAACTTGAGTGAGACTAATTCATCGTTAAGCAAGCTTTTTGAAGGGAACTTGCCACGACAGTGCTGAATTAGTTCTCCTGTAATTATGTAAAAACAGTAATTAATTTAATAATAAAAAAAAAATAAAATTAAAAATTAAAAAAAAAATTGTTCAATAATAAATAAAAAATAAGAACATACCTTTCATACAAATATTCGCCCATTTCCTAACACACTTTGCGAACCATGGTCCACCTCCAATTACCTCAGCAACCGCCTCTGAAGCTTCGATTTTTTTTTTACCATTGAATAACAACCGAAGAAAATATAAAGTTGCTGTATAACGGGCTTTCTCAGCTTCTGAGAGTTTTTCTTCACGAATTACTTTGTTTACAAACTCAATTGCATTAGCAATTTTTTTTTCTTTCTCAGTCATGCCCTCATTATCATCCTCGTTATTATCCTCGTTATCATCCTCATTATCATCCTTGCCCTGTTCATTTTCATAAGAAGTGGAAGAAAAAAACTGTAAAATTGATAAAGATCCTACTGCAGCTTCTCTCAATGTTTTATTTTTTCGCTGCTTTGTTCGTTTTGAATTTCCAACATAAACAGCTGGACGGCTTCTTTTTTTAAAACTGGCAGCCGATGCAGCAAGAAGTTGTTTAATAACTAAATTTACTCCATTGTCGTCATCATCGTCTTGAAAATAATCATCCTCTTGGGTGTCATAATCAGAACTAACTAAGCTATCAGTTTCTGATTCGTCACTTGAGACAAGGTCAACGGCCTTGCTTGCTCTGGTGGTGCTTGCTCTGGTGGTGCTTGCTCTGGTGGTGCTGGTTCTGTGGTGCTGGTTCTGGTAGTGCTGGTTCCGGTGGTGCTGGTTCTTTTGGTTATGGTGGGGCTGGTACTGAAGTCGGCATTTGCCAACCGTACGGATCGAGCTAAATTTGCTCTTTCCTTTTGCTGTTGTTTCAACGCTCTTTTTGACATTTTTTTTGATTTAAAAAAAAGATTGATAACGATTTGATCCATTTAAATCTTTCCAGATATCTAATTTTAATTGGTCATACCTGATCGGCATGGTCACATGATCACAGCACATCAACTTTTATTGGCTTGTCCCTTATAATCACATGCGCCAAATTCTCAACCTACATATAAAATTGCTAATCTTTAACCCGTTATAACTTGGTCAAAAATAAAAATAAAAGAAATTCCTCTTACAGAAATATAGTTTGACTAAAAAACTATTAATTTGTAAGAGGATTTTTTTTAAAAATAATTTATGATTGAGTTATATTATTTTTTACTAAGCTAAAAAAATAGGATATCTTATGCTGTCCGGAACTGTAGGGTTTTAGTTTATATAATTATCCGGAGCGTAGAGACGGCACTTAATTTTTATGCACTATGTGATACAAAAGTTACTTTTGATGCGTTTTGACTATGAAAAAGTTCCTTTTTTAATGCATCAACACAATTATCATATCAAATATATCAATAACGTAATTTGGAAATTTTTGTCTGTCCGCATGCGTAACGCGTGATTACAAGATTATTTGATCAACAAACCGGCTATTTGATTAGTAATACAGTAACAGATCAAATTTGGGTTACGTTTCTATCGAATTTAAATAATATAGCGATAGTGATAGTATTAAATAAAAGGGTTAAAATAAATAAATAAATTTTCGTTTAATAAAAAAAATTTTTTATTATATTATAATTTTATTTTTAAATTTTACGCTCCGGACTTACATCGGTTCCTGATTCCTAGTATAATAAAAATGAAGAAAAAATGAGACATTAATGAAATGATTTATTAGTTTAGTTATTTATGACCCAAAAGCTCACTGCCTTTACAAAGATGAAGCTACATTTGGGGGGTGCAAGTAGAAACCAAGCAAATTGTTTCTAAGTAAATTTTTTTAAAACTTTAAAATAAAATATCTTGACAACTATTAAACCAAACTTGATAAAAATTTTTTTAATTTAATTCTATGTAGTTATAGTATTAAAATAAAAAAAATTTATCAAGTTTAGTTTAATAGTTGTCAAGATATTTTGATTTGAAAATTTAAAAAAACTCACTAAAAACAATTTGCTTGGTTTCTACTTGCACCCCCCATTTACTTTATAACCTTTACACTCAATACGGGACGGAAGGGATTCACAACTGGTTCACAGTCCGAACTCTTAAAGGTTTGCTTAACAGATTCTCCTTAATGAACAAGGATTTTCCCATGAAATTTTTATTCCGTGAACGTTCTCAACTTCGCGTTTATATCACAGCCACTAAAACATTCCATGATTACCTAAGCCTAGTGTATTAATTTACACGGTTACGGCCATTTTACTTATTTGCGCGGGTAACACAAAATAAAAAAGGGAATCCGATTTTGTAAATAAACTAAGTGCGCGAGATAAAAATTTAGGGTTAGGGCCTTAACGTTAGAGGCTATAGGGTTAGAGTGATGCTTAATATAAGTAAAATTTCATTCCCGTCATTTTAATTAGTGCACCAAGATCGATTTAAACATTAGTTTTTGCGTATTTTCGTTTTTTTCTTCTTTTACGCGTGTTCGAATTCTTCGTCGGGCTGATCCGGAATAGTCAAAATTTGCACTCTCCGATTGGCTATTTCCTCTCCAGGAGCTTGTATTACCCGCGCAAATAAGTGGATGCGGTTACGGCATGTGCCGTATTATTTCCATAATTATTTTGTGCCGTGATGTCGTTGTTACCCCTGTAACTTAAAATTTTTATTCGCCCCTGCTTTTCGATCATTACATTCGATCATCACTAAACCTTTTAATTGATAGATATCACTCCTATTTCCATATATTCAATCATCACTAAACCTTTTAATTGCTGTACATCTATAGATATCACTCCTATTTCCATATTTAGGGGACCGTTAATTAAAATTAGGGTAAGGGTTAGGTAGAGGTTAGGGATAGGGTATCTTATAGGTAAAATTGCCTTCCCGACATTTTTTATTAATGCTCAGAGACAAGTTAAGACACCCGTTTCTTGAATTTTTAGTGCTTTTCACTTTTTTCTTTGTTTTTGCGATCAAAGTTTTACAATTTGATTGGTTGTCAGTCACGTGATGACACCTGGCTTTAACGGATCCCCATATTTAGATATCTATAGTGTAGGCATTTGATGTGCAATGCGACTTCCCAACATTCAGCACACGAATTATCTTCAGTCATGTCTAGCTGAGTTTTACTAGAGCATCCACCTATAGAATTGTTTCAGCTGGGCAGAGAAACGTCGATACTGATGTCATGACACTCAGTATTTGGTTGATTCATGAATTTTACTATGATTTGCCGTAAAGAATTTTGTTACAAAATCGATACACAAAACTGTGTGTGGCTAAGGTTGATTTGGTACTATCATGATTAACATTTGCTAATGAATTTAAATTGTAATAACATTCTTGATCATAACTTGGGTTGTATAACCAATCAGAAGTGTTAAAGCATAATAACATGATCATATTGCTACATTAGTTTTAGCACGCTGATCGCATTTTGGATGTAACCATGATTCTATGGTTGAAGAATCGTCGAAAAAATTAGTAATTATCAGATAATCTGGACGGCAAAAATTCCGACCAAAAATTTACGAAAAATGGAAAAATCTAGAAATCAATCATCTAAATCTTTAGTCTATTTTTTATTAATATCATGTTTTTTTTATCTATTGCGGAGCAATTTTTCTTGTTATTGTACTTACACTTGCATTTTGTTCTTGCATTTGCAAACTTAAGACCATTTTACAAAACGCTTTCAAATTGTGAAACGTTTGATTGGCATAGCTATTTATGTTATAGTATTATGGTATCGCATTATTTCAATACAAAGGGTACTATAGTATTATGATATTACAACATTACGGATTACGGCATTACGGCATTACGACATTACTACGGCACATAATATTTACGGCAATTAGGTTCTGTGCCGTAATTAATTCTACCATATGGTAGAATGCCGTAATGCCGTAATTTAGTAATTCTACCGCCAACACTACCTAAGCCCTTCCAGCCGATTATTTTAAAGGACATCACGGAATCTATGGGGCTTATTTTTGGAAAAGCCACTTTTAGACGTGACACCGTTATCAAATATGATAGCTTGAAAATTGATGTTGGGTATTCCGCAATGAAAAAAAAAATCAAGCTTTGTACAAATCTGAAAAAAGGTTGACAATGTAAAAAACAATAGGTGCTTTTACTGTCAATAAATTACTATTATTTTATTGTTGCAATATTTGTTTAAAATACCAAATTAAACAACTTAAATAATTTATAACCAAATCTATGAATGAGATGTTTTATTAAAATATTTTAGAGAAATGATATGAGTGGATATATTAAAGAGATTTAAAAATTAGCATGTCTTGAGGATGGAACTTATGTATCACTCATCCTACTATAATATTGTGTTAAGCTGCGATGTAGGCAATATAGTTCAATCTGCGAGACGGTGAAAGGTTAATATGTGTGAGTGGGCTTGAGTTATGAATTACATAAATAATATGAATTAAATATAATTTATTATAAACTTGGAATTTAGATTATAAATAAAATAATATTCTGATATTTTCCTTGTAATTTCTTAAATCTAAATATCAACAATAAATTGAAAATTTGTTAAATTTGTTCATTTTAAGATTTAAATCAAATTGACTTTTGAATCATTCATTCATTAAAGTAAGTGAAACGAGCATGTGACCAGTCTATAATGGCTCACGGTGAATTCTGGGTTCGATTCCCAAGATGCGCCCCACAACGTAAATGGCCCTCGAGCACTAGGTTGATTCTTTTTAATCGTAACACAACTTATTGGAAATGCTGAAATGGTTCGCTTTAACGGTCACAAGTTAACACTGGTAAATTCTTTTTTTCATAGTTAAAGGAAACATGAGAATAATACAGTATATGACATGATCGTAAGTGGGACAGTTAATCAATATTTATATTTTTTGCTTAAACGTAATGCAAAGTTTGTTTTTTTTCTACTTTCAAATGAATTAGTAGGCTCGTTAAACGATAAGGTAAACAATATAATATATTTGAAAGTATTGTAACTTTTCGTTAATAAAATTACATATTAAAAAGGATCAAAAAACAACATCAGATATTGTGTTAAGCATTGCCAGGCGTTGGAATAAATTTTGAATCTTGATAATCTTGATGCTTTTTATATGCACGATATCCAACATAAGAAAAGATTACACCAACTAAAACACCTACAACACCACTTAAAGCAATACCAATATAAATTCCAATATTATTTGAAGATGATTGTGGTTGGGCGGGAGGAGAAGCACCAGATGGAGCTTGAGGGCCACTGGATGCAGCAGGTGCAGGTGCTTTGGCTGCAGGAGAGCCAGAAGCAGAAGATGCAGAAGATGCAGCGCCTGATGGAGCTGGAGCTGAAGCTGTGTGAGAATCAGAAGGTGCGGCAGCAGTTGTAGAACCTTGGATGACTTGGAAAGTTCCAGAAAACCTATCACCAGTACCGTCGTCGAGAGCAAGGAAATAAGTGCCAGCTGGAACATTAACTGTCCACGTGTAAGATTGGGGAGAGAGGGTTACGTCATTGCTAATTACGACTGTGCTTCTAGTCGCGCTATTGACAATACTTAAAGTGCCTCGAAGTACATTCGCTGATGGGGTGTATGACCAAGTGATTGTAATATTGTCACCAACAGCAATACTACCAGCAGGAGTGTTAATTGCCGTGACCTCTAAAAATATAGGAGCAATGTTAGAATTGCTTGATATATTTAATTTGAATTAATTATCCACCTTTATGCCTTCTAGGATGTTATTTTGGTTATCACACTTTTTTTCGCTTAGGATTACCTATACGGAACGTTTTTTCAAAATTGATGTTAAGAAGCTAAATAAGTGAATAACATCCTTTATTTTTCCTATGATAATTATTACCAAATTCGAGTAAGCAAAAAGAAATTTTGCTAACTTACGGGCTGAAGCAGACCAGATAAAGGCCAAGAATAAGATAAGAAAATGAATCAGGCGTGACATTATTAGTGAAGTTTGGTTTTCGTTTTAGCCTTAGTAACGATAAATAATTTAAAAATATTATTTTTGATAACAACCGAGATATTTTTTATATAAAAATGGGGTTAAATTTATTGCATGTGCGCGTACACTTATTCTAAAGAAGATCCGTCACGGTGATATTGAACATTTATGCCTGTGACACAAATCCAAAAAGGGAAATACCAGGAACGAAGTGCCAGGAACGGAGTGCAACGAAGTGCATGGTTAAGTAGGAAGTGAAAGGGTGTATCCGAATTCGAGGATCTGATTGGATGACAAATTCATGTGATTTATTTATAGTATGGTGCTATTCAACAGTTCTTTACGAATTAGGCGATCAAATATTATAATACTGTATCGATATTAATGTTATTGGTGCTAAAAATTTTAAAATCGAATTAGTGCTGTGTATTTTAAAATGGCTTACCGTTTAAGTTATTAACCGTTTGATTACAGCCCTGATTACTGTAGGTAAGCGAATATTGTATAAAAGACTAGCGCTTCAATGATGAATAGACAACTAAGGCATTTTTAAAATTTTATTTTCGCCCTTTTTCAAATTACTTAAGATAGTTTAATTGATGGATACCTTTTATTTACAAGCCAGTACGTCCAATTCGTTTTTTTTTTCGTCCTTTTTTCATCTTTACTAAAAATGGTTCTGTAATTTAGGAAGATTCTGTAAATCGATTTTGTTCTTGCAGTTTACAACAGGAATTGACTAAATAAAGCGTGGCTTAGAGAGTTTGCCGTCACAATATACTTGTATTGTTAAGATGTACATGATTGTTAATATTTTTCAATATATCTGATATGTGTGGATAAATGGCACTTGCTAAATAAGGTAATAAAGTATACGTTTATCGCCACACAAATATGGTAATAAATTTGAGCGAAGAAATTTCTTAATACGTAAACAATATCTTCGCCAGTTCTCGTCAAAAATGCCTTAACTTGATCTGCTTAAATCTCTCCGCTAAAGCTTGTTGAGAAATAATATTTGTATTGTATGATAAACTTTTGTGATTTCGTCAAAATCTTGTACGATCTTGTTCTAATAATATCTGTTAAGATCTGTCTTGCTAAATTAGGTAATCTAACTGTGGATTTATTGCCACACAAATAAGGTAATATTTTGAGCGAAGATATTTCTTAATACGTAAAATTTGTACTGTACCTCGGGAAAATCGCTTAAATTTTAATAAAACATAGACCAAATCAAGTGAAGCGAGTAAAGTGAATTTAGTAAAAAAATAATACCTATATTTTTAATTTATTTCATATGTAAAACGAAAGTACTGTATATAAACAATTCGAATTTACCTTCAAAAAATTAACTTAGTTTTAGTCTTCGAAATGTTAGATCCAGTAGTTATACCCTTTTTAAAATCAAAGCCTTTATAAATAAGAAATAGTAAACGTCTCTTATCTCGTGATTTCACATTATTAATATTATAAATATAAAAGAGAAAAAGTATCAATTAGTCGACCAGACCCCCTTTATATAAAGTGACAACTGATAAAGCTTTGATCAATTTCGTCATTACTACCATTGTTATACCTCTACGTCAATCAATTGAAATTACTACAATATGCAGTATACTTGATATAAAGACTATATAGAAAAAGCGTTAGTATTGAATTTAATTAATATATTCAAGTGTCCAAAAGTTAAACTAAAAAAAAAAATATCTGACTCCAGTATCATTCTTATAAGGCCAAGCTCTAGAAACACTGACCAAATCTCCTATGCCTCAATCTTAAGCATTTTTTTTCATTACATCCAAGTTTGACTAATTATAATTCTGACCTAAAATTTTAAACCACTTAATATCTAGATGCTTCCTCGTTCCGCATCCACTTATTTGCGCGGGTAATACAAGCTCCTGGAGAGGAAATAGCCAATCGGAGAGTGCAAATTTTGACTATTCCGGATCAGCCCGACGAAGAATTCGAACACGCGTAAAAGAAGAAAAAAGCGAAAATACGCAAAAACTAATGTTTAAATCAATCTTGGTGCACTAATTAAAAATGACGGGAATGAAATTTTACTTATATTAAGCATTATTCTCTAATATTAAGGCCCTGACCCTAACTTTTTATCTCGCGCACTTAGTTTATTTACAAAATCGGATTCCCTTTTTTGGTTTGTGTTACCCGCGCAAATAAGTAAAATGCCCCGGTCCTGGTTTTGCGCGATGACGTCGCGCAGCTACCTTATTTTTATGTAGATCGCAAGAACCAAGATCGTACGCGTAACGTGAAATCGAATACTCTTCAAAATTTTACCTAGAAAAACATCTTTCGTGTTCTAGCAAACAAACTCCTTGAAAATTTTACTATATAGATCGTCTTAACCCTAACCCTAATATATCGTCCCAATCTCATATGCTATTAGCGAAATACCAACAAATAAATATCGGCGCAAATATCCTGGCCGCTCAAAATAAATACGCAAAAACTAATGTTTAAATCGATCTTGGTGACTAATTAAAAATGACGAGAATGAAATTTTACTTATATTAAACATCACTCTAACCCTATAGCCTCTAACGTTAAGGCCCTAACCCTAAATTTTTATCTCTCGCACTTAGTTTATTTACTCCTTTTTTGGTTTGTGTTACCCGCGCAAATAAGTACCGGTAAAATAACATCGGGTGTACTATTTCTCTACCTGTAGTGTCCTTTGGACAATTTAACTAATTGTACATAAATGTAGAACAATAGAGTACCCGATGCTATAAGCTATCTTTCTTCTGATTGATCAATCACTTAACAATTGTATTTATATAGTTTAGAGTACTTAAGTAAGAAATGAAAATTAAGACTATATTATATCTTCAGTGAAGCCCCAACAGTTACTATGCAAAATAATCCAAAAAGATCCACAACCTAGAGGTATTTTGCTTAGAAGGTAAAATTTCTACTTATTATAACTATAGAACTATATATAATTATTAAATGGTCGAATGTATTTGACTTAATAAAAAAAAAAAAAACTAGCTTCTTTTTTAAGAATAGATAAAACTAATGCTTAGCAAAATCAAACAATAGTTGATTTTTAATTTTATAACTTCTGTTTATCTTAAAAAGCAGGTTTTAAATTGTATTGAATATAAAATCTATTCTGTTAGTGTTAGTTTTAATAAAAATAAGTTTTATATCCAACACATTTAAAGCCCACTTTTAAGATTGACAGAAATTATAAATTTGAAAATCAATCTTTGTTTGGTTTCTCTAAGTACTAGATAAAATGCTTTATTGAACTATGTATACAATGCTTTAGAACATAGTATAAAGAACTTTTAAGATGTAAAATTAAATTAGTTATAAGCAATAAAAACATTTAAAAATTTTAGAGATTACAACAAACTTTGTATAGTTTAATAGATTTTTACAATAAATATTAATTATTATAAAGTAGACTATAGATTTTAGATCTCATATTACTTTAGTATAATAAATAAAATAGACTTTTAGAAAAACATATATTTAAGAAAAGAAAATTACTACATATCACCAGTAGTGATCATCACCAGAATAGTTTTTAGGGTCAGGGTGCAATTTTAAAAATTTGTTGTTTTTTATATAATATTATATAATATAATGTAGACTAGATATAAGGTCCCGATCTTAGTTCTCGTGAGGTTTTTAGGTGTGCTGAACATTTTTACTTAGAGTACCCGATCCCGTTTACTTAGAGATATAGCAATACTGGTAATGATCACCAGTGGTGATAAATAGCAAACTCCTTAAGAAAATATATTTGATCCTTTTTGTTCTTTTATTATAATGATAGAGTTAATTTTACAACTATAATTTTATTGTTTGATTGTTATATACTTGTGTATATTGACAATAGAAAATCGGATCTTCTGGATCAGCCTAAATCCAACCAAAACTAAACCACATAATCCAGACAACTGTATCAAAGGAGGCGGCAAATGGATAAGTCAAGGCTTCGGTTGTCGATACTTCGGGATAACACTCTCTACAACAAACAACCACAGTATCCACGGTACGTTGGAATACTAGAAGCCACCACAACTATCTGCGGTATGTTGAGATAGTTGGACAACAAACAACCACAGCGATCTCAGTACGTCGAGAAACAGTTGGACAGCATAACGTTAATATCACATGCACGAGAAATACAGACTTCTACACTTGATCTACTATATTAATTGAATTTCCTTCTATCCTAAATATGAAATTTCTCTATAATTCGAAATAAAGCAAATCAAGAATATTTACCTTATTTTCACATAATCAAAATGGTTGATAAAGGTAAAGGTAAAAATGCACAGGACACTTGTGACGGACGATAATGTTTATTATAAGAAGATAATGTTCATAAAGTTTGATATTGTTAAATATAGAGCTTGGACTTGAGTTAACTTGAGTAATTCGAGTTAGAATTTTATAACTCGAGTTAACTCGAATCAAAAGTATTTACTCGTGACAAATTGCCAATTCAAACTAATCTCATTCATGATTACATTCAAGTCTTATTAAAATTAAAAAAGGCAAAGTTATTGCAAGGAGTACTATTAAATAAATATATAATATCTATTTATTGTAATACACTAATACTATTATGATAAAATCCGTATTTTATGTAATACGTATGTTCCATATTTTTTTCTTGTATAATCTTTTTAATCAGTAGGATTTTTATGTTCTATTAAGGATTGGAACTTATTAGTTTAACCTCCTATAATCGTTTATTTATTTTAAGGATTGGAACTGTTATTCGTTTAACCTCCTATAATCGTTTATTTATTTTATACGGTTAAACGAGTAAACAATTTATAACCGATTAAAAACTGTTAAATTATTTGCTTAACCGTTTTTTAAAATTTATACGATTAATTGTCTAATGTTCGTTTAATGCCTCACGTGGAGTCAAGCAAATATGCATGCAGTAACGGGTAAATAGCATTTATCTTTTCGACCCCATAAAAATTCGTTAAATGTTGTAGCTAATACTTAGAACTAAACCATCTCAACTACCGGTACTCTCGTATTCCGTAACTTTAAGCTGGAATTCTTTAAGGGTAGAGTATACGTAGATCATTTTTCATATGACATGCATGGCAAATCAAGACCTTATATAGATAATAAAAATATGCCACTAGTAAAAGTTTTCAGGAACACAACTAATTTTCGCCAAATTTTTGTGGCACATAGATTATAACCTTCCATTTATAGTAGTAAAATTTTTAAAAGCTATATTATTTTAAAAAAAATATACTTACATATACCATCAAATTTGCCATGGTGACCCCAGTCGTACAAACCAAAAAAAGCAAGGGTACCATGTTTCCAGAACAAATAGTTGCCCAATCAGATTTAAGAAAAAACTAAAAAAGACATTTGATATCTAATACAGTCAAACCTCTCTAGGTACAAGAGGACTGCACTTTAACAGCATGCATTTAGAGAATAATAAGAAAAAGTGGTCAAGTATATACAGTCAAACCTCTCTAAGTATACCCTCTATAAGCGCACACGTTCTGGCTCAAATATATACTTGACCTCTATAAATGCACTTTTTTTTAATATTCTCTAAATGCACATTGTTAAAGTATGGTTCCAAGGGCGTGCACTTAGAGAGGTATATGACCTGCAAGAATTCTAGATTTTTCTATAAATGCATATTATGAAAACCTTTCTAAAGAAAAAAAAAGCCTTTTCAAGGTACTAGTAGAGGCACTTTGCAAATACCACGCTGACTTCTTTGAATTATTGGGCATTAACTTGGATCAGAAGAAGAGAAAGCTTTCTAAGTACCCTTTGCAGGACCACATGGACTTCTTGAGCTTCCTGAGGAAGAACATTAGTGGTCGCACTTTGCTAAGTATTATAAATTTATTATACTATTTTCTTATTAGGCACATGTTCGACTTGTTAGTTTACGGTTTGAATGATGCTGAAGTTATTTAATTTTTTACTAGGGGGTTTCATAATTAACAAATAAGTGACATATTTTGAAAATAAGTAGGATTTTTTAAATAGGATTTTTACTATGTTGAATTATAAATCGGATAAACGCGATTCAAATATTAGTAATCGTTTGTCATTTTATAATATCGGGCAATGCTAAAGTGGTTTTAGTGGTTTTATATTATTATGTTTGTTTACAATAAAGTTTTTATTTTAATAAATAATAATTATTACTACTGTATAATATGTCTTCTTAATAACATTAATATTATAAATAGAACTATACCATAATAAATATTAATTCCTTTTGAACAAAAAATTTAAATATTAATTATAGGTTACGGGTCATAGAATATTCTAGGGTATTCGATTTCTGCGTTTATCACAATATGTTATACAAAAAAATTTACTATGCATATCATATGAAAAATGATCTATGTATACTCTACCCTTAATGCAACCATCGATATGTTTATTTTTATTTGTTCATTTTTGTGCAATTTCCATTTTCATGATTTATCTTAGAACCAAATTCATCAAATGCCAACATGTATTCATTGTGACAGATCATAATTAAAATTAGATTAAAATGAAATATGTATAGTATAAAAAAAAATGATAGGCTATCAAAAATAATTTTTTGGGCATTTTTAGAGTTAGTAATAAATAATTTAAATAAAAATATTTGAATTTAATGTATTTCGAGAACTAGATAAGATGGTATACATAGGGATGGCTAGGTTGGTTTAGGTTCAGTTTTGGTTCCAAACCCTTTAAATTCTATTTTATGAACCTAAGAACTTAGTTTTTAAAACTTAGGTTTCAAATCTGGTTTGGTTTAGACTAAGTTTCAGAACCTAGTTTGGTCAAACTAAGTTTTAGAGCCTGGCTCTGGAACCTGGTTTTAGTGCTTCTAGGTTCAGTTCAGGTCTGGTCCAGTCTGAGTCTGGTCCTGGGATCAGACCAGACTCAGACTCTAAATTTTACTAATTTCAAATTTCAGATCAGACTTAGCTTAATTATGACTCAGTCCAAAGTCTGCAGACTGGTCTGAGTCCAATATATTTATATGTATTTATTGTGCTGAACAAGTTTACTTAGTACTTGAAGTTAGAATTAATAGTAAAATTTTGTGAATCATAAAATTTTATAGAATTTTATTAATAAATTTCTATAAAATCTTATAATTCACAAATTTTTATTAATTAATTTAACTTATGCACTAAGTAAACTTGATATCATAGCACCTAAAATACATCAAATCAGCAGAATTATTTATATTTACTTAAATTTGGAGAATAAATATATAATTTTGGATTTTTGATCAAAAAAAATCAAATTTAATCATCTTTTCTCAAAATTTCAAGTAAAATAAAAACAATTTCACTAATTTAATATATTTTTAGATGCTAAAACAAGTTTATTTGGTATATTAATTAGTAAAAACTTGCGAATAATAAGATTTTATAGAATTTTATTAATAAAATTCTATAAAATCTTATAGTATTATTTACAAGATTTTACTAATTAATTCTAACTTAACACACTAAGTAAACTTGTTTAGCATCTAAAAATACCATAGTGCACTAACCAAAGTAACTTTCTTTTTCAATACCCCCTATTTCAAAATATCCAGTATAAAGCACAAGATTTCTATTAATTAAATATAGATTTTTTTAAATTTTTAGACTGCTTATTGTAAGTGTGAAATGTGTAAATGCTTAAAATTTTTTTCCTTGCAGCACAAATCCACTGCCATATAATATACCCAGGTTTTTTGTAAGTTTTTTGCCAGATAGATTGCATTATACTCGGGTTTTTTGGTCAGTGCACTACAGTACATTAAATCAGCAGCATTAGTTTTATTTTGCTTAAGAAAAGTTGCTTAAATTGATTAAAAATCTAATATTATGCATCTACTCTCAAAATTTTAAGTAAAATAAAAACAATACTGCCAATTTAATGTATTTTTAGGTGCTAAACAAATTTACTTAGTGCATAAAGATAAAAATAATTAATAACATTTTGTGAATCATAAGGTTTTATAAAACTTTATTGATAAAATTCTTAAAATTTTTATGATTCATAATTTTTACTAATTAATTCTAACTTTATGCACTAAGTAAACTTGTTCAGCATCTAAAAGGACCATGAGCAGTTCTTGAGCTATACGTAAATAGGTCACTATTTGGTTTTGCTTATTTTTAACCATTTTTTTTATAAATCTTTTTTATATTTAGTAATAATAATGCTTATTTTTAACTATTTTTCTGTAGATCTTTTTTGCTTTTAGTAATATATTAAGATTTTTTAAAACCTTAGCTGTTCATAGATTGCTCGGGGTCCTATCTAAACATACATTAAATCAGCAAAATTATTTTTATTTACTTGAAATTTGGAGAATAGATATATAATTTTGAATTTTTGATCAAAAAGTAAAATTTAATATTTTTCTCCAAATTTTAAGTAAAATAAAAACAACTCTGTCAGTTTAATGTATTTTTAGGTGCTTAGTGCATGAAGTTAGAATTAATGAATAAAATTTTGTGAATTATAAGATTTTATAAAATTTTATTAATTAAATTCTATAAAATCTTATGATTCACAACAAAATAAAATTTGGAGAAAAATGCTTAAATTTGATTTTTTTTGATCAAAAATTCAAAATTATGCATCTACTCTCTAAATTTCAAGTAACATAAAAATAATTTCACTGATTTGATGTATTTTTAGATGCTAAACAAATTTACTTAGTGCATAAAGTTAAAATTAATTAATAAAAATTTGTGAATTATAAGATTTTATAGTAGTTTATTAACAATCATACATCATCAACTCTTTCTGACGATCATCTGTTCCAACTTTTCCATTAACGCCGGCCTATAAAAACTTTGTTGTTAGTATACTTGTACATAACAAAATCTCTAACTAGAAGCGACTTGGATACAGGGTTTCAGATCGTATGTGAGAAGAACTAAAATAGAGATGAAAAAGAACTTTCTCCTTATGGGTTTGACTCTCCGGGTGGAAGACTTTGTTACTATTGAACAAGTAGTAGAGCAACAACTCTGGGGTTTTTTGTCAGAAGATGTAAAAACATTAGTAGAAACATTCTTTTGGTCAACTGTGCTATTCAGCAAAGCATAGACTCTTACGCTCTTTGCAAGTTGGGTCTCTCTTCTACCGCCTCTTTGGCTTTGCGAAATTTCATCAAAGTGGGCATTTTGGCTTACCCCCTTTAAAAGATCAACATTGTTTACATCGTCCATTTTGGAAATGTGCTTACCTAATTGGAACCAAGTCACGAGTGAGCTCTGGTTCTTGTGAAATAAACAATGAATAACATGTGAGATACAGTAGAGAAAATTCCGAATTGAAATTTCTTTCTAGAATATTCGTATAGGCATAGTTTTTTTTTTTTTTACAATGTACATATAATACTTAGACGGAGCGTTTCTCTGTGCAGTATTATATAATTTTTATTATACTTCTCTGACCACAATACTTCTTCAATAGAAGGTTCTATTTTTTATTTTTTTTTCCCTTTTCTTCTTGTTGGGTTTTTTTTTGGTTTTTTTTAGTTAGTCGTTCCTTCCTATACCTCCATTTTATATTTCCTTTATAACTATAGTTTCGTCTTCTCACCCCTATTGAAGTTTACTTCCATTTTTGAATTTTTTGGGAATGCACTTTTTGTAGTGCCAGTGGTTCAACAGAGCGGCTAGTAGTTTTACCTACTAGTGCGGCAGGTTACTCTTGGGCGTCTGCATAGATAGCCAAGTGGTGCCATCCTTGTAAATTAGATCTATATGTATATGACTTGTTCGTTATACTAAAAAACTAATAAAAGTCGTATGGTGGAACCGCCAAAGGTGAAAAAAAAAAATATAGTACCATATTCCTCTGAAAATAAGCACCCCCTCGGAGCAATTTTTATACCCAAAATTCTCTTGATCCAATAATCGGATCTGCATAATTTTGGTGGCATTCGAATCATCTTGATAAGTCGATTCAAATGGCACCAAAATTATGCAGATCTGATTATTGGATCAAGAGAATTTTGGGTATAAAAATTGCTCCGAGGGGGTGCTTATTTTCGGAGGTATACGGTAGTTTATTAATAAAATTCTATAAAATCTTATGATTACAAAATTTTACTAAATAATTCTAACTTCATGCACTAAGTAATCTTGTTCAGCACCAAAAAATATGTAAATATATTTGGACTTAGATCAGTCTGCAGACTTCGGACCAGACCCGGACCAAACTTAAACTTGACTAAAAAGTCTAAATATAAAAGTCTGAGTTTGGTCTGAAAATCCGACCAAATTCAGAGTCTGGTTTTGAGTCCAGTCTGTAGGTGCACTAATAAATATATATTATATATAGTATAAAACCTATTATGAATCTAACAATTTATTCGAACCAAAAACCTATTCGAACCTAAAAACCTATTATGAACCTAAAAACCCATTATAAACCTAAAAACCTAGGCTTCAAAATTAGAACCTGGTTTTTGAAAACTAGGTTCCAAAACTAGGTTCTTAATTCCGAACCTAGGACCTTTACCAACCCTAGATATACATGACTACATGTATGCTTTATCTCCATATGCCATTGCTGAAAGTATTTCACCATTCTTTCGAATGTTATCTAATTTATCAAAAGGAATCCGTTTAACCATAAGTCCAAATTCTTTAATGTAATAATCAACGTTCTTATTTCCACTTACCCAACTATCTGAGTATTAAACGTGTTTTAGAGTGTAATATTAGTTACACTTGGCGCATGTCACTTTTATAGAACTAAAATTTATCCTATGATAGCATATATTCAGTGATGGTTATACTTCTTATTTTATTCTTGCAAATTCTCTAAGAACCGCGAAATACCAGTGCTCATTTTTGCGAATGACACAACACAAAAAAAAAAATTGAATATTGAGATAGGATCAGGTAGGGTGTGTGGTTATAATAAGTAACTTCCTCTTTTTTTTTAATAGTGCCACTTTCATAATATCTTAAACTGGACAATATAAACTATGATTATCAGTTATATTAAGCGACGCCGATTAGCTGCCAGCATAATTTTTCTACCTTATGTTCTATTCAATCCGTTCAAATGCAGATTGCTGCTATTCGAATGATTTTTTAATTACTAATGTAAACTATTCCTATAAAAAAATTTATTTGAAATCTCCTTATTTTCTGTAAACACTCCGTGAATTTGCATAAAATTGATGTATTAAAAGTAAGTTATTCAATTTATTTTACGCAATGTTCTCATTTAAGTTCATGATATTTGCGTGAACTTAGTATACAGGTAGAAAATCATTTAATAATTTGATAAGATCGATAATTATGATTATTGCATTCGTAAACTATTTATTTATTATGTTTCTCAATTAGGTTTGCTATAGTTTAGAATCTAAACTATAGCAAATTATCAAATATATTGTTTAATAAATAATCTAATAAATAATCTTTACAATATATTTATGCGTATAAATAGTGATATGTGACTATGAAAAAATTATTGACCAAGGGCCGATCCTTAAAAAGTTCGGGCCAGTCGACCAGTGCTAGAATAATTTTCTGATCAAAATTATGTCAAATGTGTAGCAATCAGGCAATTCCTTGCTAAAATTCTAGTGATACTAAGTTATTTAGTTTTTTTTTTTATCTGAGAATTATAGCACATTAGTACCGTATTTTATGTTGATTAATTGTCTATACATCGATCCATACCAGAACATTTCCGTTCCTTATATTTAATGTTTACCAATTTATCATCTAAATTAGTAGTATATTACTCGAGATAGAACATTCTGACTCGAATTAACGGCTTACTCGAGTTAGATCGCGTCAAAGTCCAAGCATTAGTTAAATGTATACCGCGTCACATTGAACAAATAACCAACTAACGTTTATTCGTTTATTTGTTCATTAAATTAATGAACAATGTATATTAACAACACTGATAATTAGCCTACGTTTTTTTTTATATAAATATCCCGGTTGACCTACTGTACTCACAAAAAAAAAGTCCATTTTTAAATTATTTATCAAGCAACGAGGTCTACTTCAGCTAGGGTGTCTGGTACGGCAAAAAAAAATTTGGCATGCCACAAGGCATGCCTTTTGTTAAAATTTGTGCCATGGCATGCCACAATATTATTATTATTATTTATTATTATTTATAATATTGTACATACAGTATGTAAGTTATATTATAAATATAATTTTTTTTACTATACCCAGTGGCATGCCCTTGCCACTATGCCAGACGCCCTAACTTCAGCCCGTAAGTTAGCAAAATTTCTTTTGCTTACACGAATTTAATAATCATTATTGTAGGAAAATAAGTATTAGTTATTCACTTATCCAGCTTTTTAATATCGATTTGATAAAAAATTCCGTATAGATAATCCTAAACAAAAAAAAAAAAAAAAAAAGCGGGATAAAAAAATAACATCCAAGAGGGCATAAAAGTGGATAATTAATTCAAATTAAATCAATCAATTTTAACATTGTACGTGTATTTTTTTAGAGAACTCACAACTTAAAGTGATCGATGTTGTATTCTTTTTTTTTGGACTTTTCAATATCACTGAAGCTGATACAGCATCATCTGGTGGCCCTCCTTCCAGTTTTCCTCTAGTTTCATCCGCGACTACTATTGCCCCTAGCACCTAACCAAATCCTGTATCTCAACCTCAATCAAAATCTCAATCTCCAGGACAATCATCCTCACCTAATGTTGGAATTTATATTGATATTGCATTTGTTTAATTTTTGTTTTTATTGGACATCGTGTATATAAAAAATATCAATAATCAAAATTTATTCCAACGCTGATTCACAATATGCTACATTAATAAATTTTATTTTTGATTCATGTATTTTTAGCATCAAAAAAAAAAAATTTTTAAAATGTAATTTGATTAACGATAAGCTACAATGTTTTCAAATATATTATATTGTTTACCTTATCGTTTAGCAAGTCTGCTAATTCATTTGAAAGTAAGAAAAAAAAAAACTCGCATATGGTACTTAGACAAAAAGTAAAAAATTCGAATAGCTACCCCACTTACAACTATGTCATAAACACACGAAGTGATACAATCGTTAATGATCTCAGGATCTAGTAAGCAGTCGTTTCATCAAAAACGAACTGGTGGATCAAAAGTTATTCACTTTATTCCAAAATCCGCGGATACGATCTTTATTTTCAATTTCCTTAATCATGAAAAAAAAGTTACCGGTAACTGTTAAAGCTAATTAGACAGACTTTAACGAACCATTTCAACATTTTGAATAATTTATTTTACGATTAAAAAGAATCACCCTAGAGCTCGAGGGCATTTATTCAAATTCATTAACCTTTTTATTTCTCTAAAATATTCTAATAATTAATTCATTTCTTATTTCATTCGTTAAACAAATATTCGCAGCAATAAAATAATCGTAATTTGTTGTTAATAGAGTATTATTCATTTCGCCTTGTTCCAGACTTTTTTATTGTCAAACTTTTTTCGGATTAGTACAAAGCTTGATTTGATATTTTTTTTCATTGTGGAATGCTCGTCGTCTTCAACATCAATCTTCAAATTAAAATCTTTATGATAACATTTTGCCAATACAATGACATGCCCTATCTTAGACTTCATATCTATCCTTTTCAGAGGTTTATAATAATATTCAAACATAATGCACCACCAGCATATTCCATCCAAGTAGGGTATTTTATAATAAATAAATGCTTATGTTTAATATAATTTCTTCATAACAGTGTCCAAGACGATTATAGCGTACAAAGATATAGTTATAATTAAGTACTTACTTAAATGATATCAGATATATATATATATATATAATATTAATTTTTAATAAATTTATAAGTTTATTCTTGAGTTCTCATTAATTTAGCAGTGCTACGTATATATGGTGAAACTCATCAAAAATTTGCATAAATTATATGTTTTTTGACTCGAGCCAAATGGTACCTACCGATGAGTTTCACTTGCTGATCGACAATTGTATAACGTTGATTTAATTTTATTATACTGTAGTAAAACTGTTAATTGATGTAGAATTCTTATGTTAATTTTCCAAAATTTTTATGTTTCCAGAATTCTTTCAGTTTTCACCTTGTGGTTATATTATCATTCACTTGCTGATCGATGGGTTCGTTCTTTGAACAATTTCATAACGTTGATTTAATTTTATTTTGGAACGTTATAGTAGAACTGTTAATTGATGTAAATTAGAATGCAATTATACCAGAGTTCTTATGTTAATTTTCCAAAATTTTTATGTTTCCAGAATTCGTTCGGTTACACCTTGTGGTTATACATTGCGGCGAATTTATGAAATACCCCAAAATTTAAAAAATTTGACTACTAATGCGTGAATATAGAATTTGGCAGATTTTCAACATTTCCAAGTTGTGATGCGTCATTTTATCAGTTGCGTTTGGAGTGGGGAAGATGGGTTAGACGCGTTATCAGTCTAGATCAGAGATCCAAAAATTTTTTGGGGGTTTACATTTATAGTTTAATAGGTTAATTTGGTAACTAAAATTTAAATCTGGGGAACAAATGCTTGGTTTTGGTGACCGAATTTTAGCTAAATTTCATAAATGCGCCGTGATGAGATTTTGGCGACCTCCGCAGTAATACTGTATTTATTAACAGAAGATTACCTATGCATACAAAAATAAACCATTATCGCGAGATATAGATCCAAATAAATATCCTTCAAAAATTAAATTACTCATTTAACAACCCTACCCTTACTAATTTATACAATGGAAACCCTAAAAAATACCCTAACCCAACATGCCAAGAGGATCGGCTTGATCACTGATGAAATCCTCCTTACAACCTCCAGCCTAAAAGAAAAGCACCAAGGATCACTCCATTCCTACTCCATAATATCGTCAAAAGTATATACAAGATATGGATACCAAGCCGTATAGAGGTATCTACAAACCGACCGTTAAACCCCCTGTCTCTCCCTATGAAAAAAGTGGTCAGTGTAGGCACGTTTTCTACGGAGAGACACGGTTAAGTGTGGAACGGGGGATGTCCGGGTTTGTACGTCTGTGATCCGTGTTGGCACGTTGAATTGGACTGTTTACCCGGACATTTTGGACCGTAAATGGACCGGGTTTTGCTGCACTTTACTAAACCAAAACTTACGGGTTTTGACACGGGTAATTACACGTAAAGTAACGAAATAAAACGTGTTCATACGTGCCACCCAATGCACGTGTCAATACCGTAAAAATGTAATATACGTGCCATTCTGTCACGTTTTGGTTCATGCCTTTACGTCAGGGACACGTAAAATTTTCGAAAATAATTTTTTGAAAGAAATCGAAAATTTTTGGTCAAATCTTGAAATTTGATCAAAATTTCTCGAAATTGATGGCAAAAATCATAAAAAATCACATGAAAATAATATTATTGGACGAGTTCAACACTAAAAAAAATTCTCATACTAAATTCTTTGAACCTGATTAACTGGCATAGAACGTAGTTTTTGATAATAACATTTTAAATGAGGGCAGGAAAATTTAAGTGAAAATTCTCTTTGAATACTCAATATTTTATATTTTAAATAGAATTGAATTGAAATTCTTGTTTAAATTAGTTTTATTGGTCAAAATAAATTGAAATTGCTTATAGAAGACTCGAAATTTATCGAAATTTTTGCATAATCAAACGAAGTTTATCGAAATTTTGCATAAATCAATCGAAATTTATCGAAATTTTTGCATAAATCAATCGAAATCTTTGCTTTAAATCAATCGAAAATTTTACGTAACATGATAAGTGCCTATTCAGACAACCTTATAGGGTCTCTGAACACACCCTCACAAAATCCTAAAGCTTATAATACAGAAATACTAGCAGTCTATCCTGTACATAGACTAGAGAGGTCTGCGGCTTTCCTTAGCAAAGCTTAGGTCGGAAGTAAAGTAGCTTTAGCCCTGGGATCCGTAAAATTTTAGGTTCAAAAATTAAAAATTTTTTCTGATAATAACAAAAAATTTAGGCAAAATTTAGTTTAAATTTAATGATAAATTTTAGATAAATTTTGATTAAATTTGATAAATTTTGATTTAATTTAGAAAATTTATGTATTTTAAGAACAAGGCTTGTAATTTGATTTAATGCAATATAAAAAACGATTAGAAATCAAATCGTACTAGTCACATCTCTATATTCAATACAAACTAGTCAGGTGCTTTATGTCAGAAATTATTTAAATAAGTTTGTATTAAAAATAAAACACATATCACTAGGGATAGTCAAATCAAAGATCTTTTGAATCTACCGCACAGGCTTGCATTATGATAGTTTGCTGCTAGTGCGGGCCAGAATTGTGAATTTCTGAAATATTCCGAAATTCCAAAATATTCCGCATGTGGACTAAGTAAATCAAAACTATATGTGGTCACTTATAATTTAAGCTTAACGTCAAAAATTGACTATTTCTATTTTCTATCTCATTAACAAAGTTACAGAACCATTTTTTTTACATTACATATGAAAACCGAATTTTTTGTTCTAATTACTTTATTTGTATTTATTTTTGAATAACTCGAACGAAATTTAAACTGCTAGTAGAGTTTTTTTTTAATTAATATAAAATTTTGGCTCTGTAACTTGGATTGTGAAATAAAATTGGTGAGACAGATGGAAACACGCTAGAAACCTTTTATCAATTTGTTTAAATTTTAGGATTCTATCTTTTAGTTGTAAAGGCCCTGCATCTAAATAATTGTCGCCAATAAAATATTATTAATAAATAATAATGAAGATTATATTAAAAAATTTTATCAAATTTTTATATGATTCAATACATAATTTTGATTTACCACCCCAATGTGCAGTCTCATTTCTACGTATCACAAACTATAATGTAATATGGAAAATTTTAGTTAAACTTGATAATTTTAGATAAAATTTAAAAATTAAAATTTTTCGGGTCCCAGCTTTAGCCTTCCCTTTCCCTGTAAATTAGATCATGTAACATAATACAATTGTGATTGTAAATTTTCTTAATCTAATAAAGGAACCGAGGGTGGTATGAAAATAAAACATTTCAAGTGTCAATTTTTTTATTTTATTGTGATTAAGATGCTGGTGAAATAAAATTATAGTGAAATTGGTGAAATTAATTTCACCAACATCTCTAATTATGACAGTACGCTAAATATTGAGAAATTTATGGAATCATCAATTAAAGTAATACGGTGTCGTAATCAATTTTTGTACAATACAATCAGAAATAGAAATGGGATATATCAAATTTTCATAAATTATACAAAACGATAATGACAATTTTGAATATTATTTTATTTAAGCTAATAACTAATAATAATATGTAAAAAATACTAATTTTAATTATTTTTAAATTCGTCTTATTGTTAAACATTAAATTGTTTAATAAAAACTCCATATTCATCCCGCATTCAAATATTTACATTAAAAGTCAGATTACTTCTAAATAACCCAAGAGGCGAACCAAGACATCCAACCAAAGCCAGTATTCCACACTCTTTTCTTCAGAATATATAACACAACCAAGACAAATACGAATAAACCAAATAGAATGAGTAACCTATCAGTCCAATCAATTTGTTCCAATTTTGTAATTAATTGTTTAGATCCACGTAAAACTGATGAAAACCCTCGATATTCACTGTAAGTAGATTTTAACGCGCGAGATGACTCATCTAAATGAAGTTTTTCGGTTATTTAAGAAAAAAATTATTAAATAAACATTAAGTTGAAAATATTATTATATATTATAGGTATGTACTTACCAAGTATTTTTGCAGAATAAGCGCTACGTTCAATTTCTTGTTGCATTAATTGGGTAGTGCGTCGTAGTGCATCTGTAACATCACTAGCTGAATGCAACAGTGCATCTTCTGATCTAATTAAATATAATTTTGAACGAGTCAATAAAATTTTATTATTAGGATGATAAACGCAATAAATATACTAACGTGAAATTACGTCTTCGCATTTCAAAGGCAAATGTATTTCGTCCATCTACACGCCCCAATAACATTTCACGTTCTATTTTTGCCTCCCTTTCAATGTTTTGCTTAGATGTCAAAACAGCTCGTCTAATTGAAGCTTGTAACCTAAAAAAAGATGTATTGTTTAATATATAAAAAAATAAAATTTAAAAAATTTTATATTACAGATTTGACCTACTGTTTGTATTGCTCTTCATTTCTTTGTAACCTATGTAAAATAGTTTGCTTATCTTTTTCACGCTCTTGTTCGTCTGCTGTTTGTTTGATATCCTATAGTAAATTTAATCTTTAACCCATTATAAAATCAGGGAAATTAAGATTATAAGTATTATAAGTATACAAGTATGTCATTTACCTCTATCCATTTTTCAAGGTCCTTCACACCATCCCTAATATCTGAGTACAACTCTTGTTGAGCCGTTAAAGTGATTACATTCTTTAGTTGAGTAACTTTTGTTTCTAGATCGAGTTGACGCCTATTTATGTTTTCAAAGCGAGCAAGTATTTCGGGTGATAGTGTTGCCATAATAGAAAAAATTGGACGAGAGCATTATAGAAATTAGTTTTGATTGGTTATCAGTCTTGATCATCCAATTAAATATGATTGGTTTATATAGTGCAATATAACAGACTATACGTACTGTACTGTACGCAGTATAACCAGGAAAAATTTTTTACATGTTAAAAAAAAAAAACTAATAACAATACAAATTTTATGTTAAGCTATTTTAAATTTGAAAAATAGCTAATTTTAGTTTGAAGGATTTCTATTCCGGTATATAAAAATCACTACTGTAATATCAAAATTTTGCTAAAAGATCTTAAGCAAAAACCGTTTATATATACTTTAATATTTAACCTCTAAATTTAATTAACTTGTTTTCTTATTCTGGGCAACAATATTAAATTTATATATATATATATATATATATATTTTTTTTTTTTTTATTGTAATAAATTCCTTCCTTTATTTAAATACTAAAAAAATAAAATAAAATAAAATATAAATATTATTTTATTATTTTCATTTTTAAAAAAAATATAAATAAACACTATAAATATAATCTGTATACGTACATACAGTCAACCCTCCATACTATATCGCATCATATAAAATTTTTGGCTAAAATAATTTACTATTAAACATATAAAAAAAAATACCACCCCGGATAATTCTAAAAAAGCTAAAGTATTAAACAGGACATATTTTTTTGGCCCAAACTTTTCTAAATTCTAGTTAAAATAAAAATTAATTTTAATTTTGACTAGAATTTAGAAAAGTTTGGACCAAAAAAAAAAAGTCCAATGAGCCAAACATACGTGTATGTCCAGTTTAATTCACTTACCTTTATTAGAATTATCCGGATCCTACCTCCATAAAAGCAAAGTTTTTAGGAGGTTGAATGTATTACTATATATATCAGATATATTATTTAATATCTATATATATTATTAATACTTTATTATAGTAATTTTTATAACTAAGATATGCCTAAAAAATTAAATTATTAAATCAAATTAATTTAACAAGCTGTATAACCAAATTTTTTAGGAAAAAAAAAGATAATTAACCAAGCTACCAAAGTTACTAATAAAAGAAAATATTTATATAAATCTTAAATCAGTAATTCTACGGTATATAGGTGCTGCAATAAGAGACGAATTTGACAATAAAAAAAAAAAAAATGGAAACTATCTAATTAGGTTTGATTATAATTGAGAAAATTTATTTATTTTTATTTATTGGATAATTATGTGAAAATAACGCATTGATAGGTTAGGGTTAAGATATCAGCCAATGGGATTTTAATTTTCACGATATCATCCCCAACATTTATTTATTTATTATCATTATCTTTTGTCAAATTCTTCCTTTTTACAGCACCTAGCTTATATATATCGGCTGCATACATCAGGAAAATTTGAAACGTGATTATAATCAGTTGCAAGCATTTAATAATTATGATCGATTGACTTTGAGCGATTATTACTGTATTATCATAATAATTGATATAATCAATATGTATAAAATCGAATCGATTAAAAGCAATTAAATTAATTAATCGATTACAATCAATTTGTAAACTAAGCCTAAGACCAATAGGCTAAATAAATAAGAAAAGGAAATTAAATATAAGATGAATTACTTAAATAATTAGTACCAACACGGAATATAACCTAGTTTAAATACTTGGATTGTTAAATGTTGGTTATATATTATATTCATCTATTAAAAGCACTCTATGAAATTTATTGAAACAATGCAAGAATTATCGTATTGTCGCGAAATAGCGCACCCTGGCGCATTATTTTGAGTATAGACGCGTTATTTAGAGTACGCGCCGGGGCGTTATTTTGAAACAATATAAATTTTTTAAGTAAACAAAAAAGTGCTCCGAAAGTAGGTGTGGTACTAAGAAACTTTCTTTCGATATGTTTATAGTCCTATTGCCATTTTTTTGTAATATAAATTCTCAATTATGAAAAGATATATTCTATTTAGATCATGGATAGAGTGCTAATTTAATAATAAACGATCCTCATCCAACTATATATAAAGGGCGCATTATTTTGAGACGCGCATGGCGTTATTTTGAAACCATATATGCTATGCTTTTTTTAGTAGATGAGATTTTCTAAATAATGCCCCGGCGTAGCATTTCGCGACAACACGGTAGATACAAAAAAAAAAAAAATTGAAATTATTAATTAATTTGATAAATAGCCAGGTCAACTTGGACGTATAGTTTGTGACCCGATCATAATCTAGAAGCTAAAGGTTAAATATCTCAACCATCATCACGCGACAAAACGAGTAATAATATTCTAGAGTACGAACCATTTTATATTAATATTGTTATTCCGGAATAGAGGCCTACACTGGCCGGAACGAAATTAAAAAATTTTAAAATTCTTATAAATTGCGGGCCTGATATATCAAAAAACAGAATAAAATACAGACCAAACTTTTGAAAATATAAATTTATTTTGTGGCCATGCAGGCTCCTATTTCGGAGTATCTTATTAGTTTCCGAAGCAGAGCGGATGAGTTTAAATCTAAATAATAAGCAAGAAAATTTTCTTATTCCCTGATTCTTATGTTTTATTATATATTTTATAACATACTTCTCAGATCTCAGATTTGTGCCAACCCAGAGTTTTTATGATTCTTTTTAATTATATGATATATCTTTTTTTACTTTTTTTTTTAATAATTGTCGCGGATGATCGTGAAATCGGATGATGGTGAAATTTGGAGGTCTCAATTTGAAAATATAAACCCTACCAAAATCCACCTATACTCTTTTATTAATAACCCTAACCCTAAATCCTAATTTCAACCATAAAAAAAAATTTAACAAAAAAGGTCCTAAAAATTTTTAAAAATCGTACATAAAATAGATTCAAATTTCACCATCATCCAATTTCATGATCATCCGTGACAATAATTAAATTATATAACGAATTTTTAATTTTTTAAACTATTAAAGTTGCTGATGAAAAGTAAAAGTTAGTGCTAAAGAAAAAGAAAGAAAATTAGAAGAAAATGAAAATAACTTTTAAAAGGTATGTAATTTAATTTTAAAAAACCGTCTAGAGGTATAAAAAGAACAGGGAATAAATCAGTTACTATTCTAACCTAGATGAGATGATGAATAACGATAATGAATAGACATTATCCGATTATCTGTTCTGGGTTTGATTCTTGGTTATTGCCCATTTTGTGGACAATAACAATAACAATAACAAATAACTAGTACTTATAACTTTTGCAATGAAACGCCAATAACATTTGTAAAAATTCATTATGTCAGCTTCTGGGTTCTTTCGAAATTATTTTCTGGTTAAAATGATTATCATGTGATCAGAAAAATTGTATGCTTCATACGTAACAATTCTAAAAGTGGATCAATGAAAATTCTATTTTTAGAATTGCTGGTTTTCGTTTAGCAACATTCATTTGTGGGAAATCTGTCTGTAAAATTTCATATGTCAGTTTCTGGGTCACTTCAGGGCCTACATATTAAATTCGCAGATAGACAAACAAATATTAACTGCGTAGCATAAATAACAACGATTTTTATCCGGTGCTTTTTCGATGATTGTGATTGCTAAGTGGTTACATAAGCTGCCAAATAATGAAATTATTTTGCAGATGACGTAAACACTAAAAAGTTTGAATCGAATTATTGGAATGTATTATTATAGTAAGCTGCTGGATAATTATTTTTACCGCATACTGTAACAGTAATTGGACTAAACTATTTTCCGAAGCATGGGCATTTAATACTCATTTAATTATCAAAAAAATGCAATTTTTGGAAATGATTTAAATTATTGTGTAATCTAAGACTAGTTACGCAATGAACCTCATAATATCCTAATCTATTAATAATCCGAAGTGTTGTTATACTAAGATATGACGGCATAGAGTGGATTATACATCGGAGCTACTTTGGAATACCTTAGTTCAGTAATTCGAAGTGTTGATAAGCATAAATCAATACACTAGTGCACACGTACTGTATACAAGATGAATGGGTTATATAACGTAATTTTACCAAATTTCACAATTCATGAAAATCTCGCAATATTAATTATCGTAAAATTAAATACAGTAGTAATACTGTAGAATAGCGAGAACGTTGTTAAAATTTGCTTTAGGATAAATATTAAAAATTATATACCATAATTAAAACTTTATAATTTTTATCATTATTGACAAATAAATAATCTTTATTTTTGAAATCTCACCACATCAAATATTTCACCAAAATAAATATGCCTAGAAAATGAAAATGAATGTAAATTTAAATTATATCACCTTTGTCTTTTTTTTTTACAAAGTATAATGCATCCTATATCTTACAATAAATTATCTTTTTTTTTTTTTTTTTTTTCTTAAAAAATAATAATAGTTTCCAATCATTATATTAAGGGGGATTAATACTCTGGGTTATATGTGTATAAACTGGAAATCTCGTTTCCGTTAATAATCATAATCACCATAATCCAAAAGATTATTATTATTAATATTGTATTTGAAAGTTCCTAAAATCTATTTAAAATTATTTCTAATACAAATAAAACTTATTAAAAAAAAATAAATAATCCCTAAATATAATGTTACAAGATTAATATCCTAAAACGTTATATCAAAAAAAAGATATTAATCAATAATATTCTATGTGTACAAGTGAAAACAAAAAAGTTTTCACTAATATATTATTATTGTTAATTTAGCTATGCTTATTTAAGCTCTTTACTTTTAAGTGCTTCTGGATATAATAGATCATCAAAACTACGAGCAAAAATTACAGATTCTGCGTCATTTGGATATACATTCCCCGTTCGTGGATGACTCGGAGATAAAACACTTGGCATGTTGTTATTATTTGTCTGGTTATTATTTGATGAAGGTAAACTTAAAGAATGTTCACTTGAAGCGGTAGGAGTAAATAACATCAAATCATTTATCTCATGTGTTTTTGCTTCTGAATAAGCAATTGGCATTATTGTTTGTGGTGTAAATTCACCTGATAATTTATCATCATCATTTTCAATCGAAATACGTGATTCCGATGAATTATTGTCCAAATTTATATTACTTATACGTGATGATTTAATATCTCGAAAATCAGTTTTCGAATTATTGTTTCTTAATCTACTCATCCTGAAAATACCAGAATTATTACCACTACTTAATCTTTTCGTTGAAAATGAAAATATTCTACCATCACCAAATTGTTTTCCTACAATACTGAATCGTTTCTTATCTGTTGCACCATTTAACATTCCAACTTCTGAACCTTCAGCATTACTTCCAATTTCAATACTATTAGTATCCCATTCATTAATATCAGCATTCTTTGGTTCATCATCATCATAATCAAATTCATCTGTTATTACAGGAGAATTCTCTTTTGACGCGCTTAGCATACATACACCATAAACTAATGTAGCAATTCCAATTGTTACTAATAAAAGAGCCCACAATGGATAAGTTCTAATTTCGTCAAGATAGATCATAGAATTGACAAGACCCATGGCTGTATAAAATCCATAAAACATGGGTACTACTAAAACAGGATCATGCAATTTTAACGCAGTATTAAGACAATATACCTGAAAAAATAATTAAAATATTATAAGAATGTATGTAATAATGAAATTTGTCATAAATTTAAATTTTTTACAAACCTGAAGTACAGCTGTTATAAGAAGACTAACAAGAATAAAATAACTTAAATTATCAGTGAATTGATTGGAGACGGTAACCGATATATAAAAAAGTTTAACACTAAAATTAACAATTAATTTAATGATAAAAAATGATAAAAATATATATATATATATATATTAATAAAAAAAATTTTATTTAATGAAATTCACATAATGTTAGATATTTACAAACCCGCTTTTTGCCAGTAATAAAGTTTGACTTGCAATTAAACCACCTACTCCAGCCATGGTCATTCCAACTGCTTTTTTCAATCGTTTAGTCTCTATTCCTTTAAAAAAGCTATCACGCATTTTTCTTTGTTCATCGTGGAGAATCCAGTAACAATAAATGGCAGCTCCGAATAACATAAATGTAATAAAGTCAAGAAACGAAAAATATACAATAAAAAGGGGACGTGTCATTAATGACTTTAGCTTTTCTAACGTGAGGTTTTCATCTGTATATATATATATGTATGTATATAAAAAATTAAATATTTTCCATTACAAAATAAAATACATATTAAAATGAAATATGATAACTTACCATCTTGGCCAGTCATTCCACCAAATACTACAATCCATATTACACTAATTATTACTACAAAAGTTCCGACAATATCGGCCCTTGTAATGCTTGTACCAACTAGCATTCGAGCAAATATGAAATTAAAGATAAGGGAAATAGAACCAAGTGGTGCGACCCATTGCGCTTTAAGGTAATCTAGATTTAATGTAATATATTAAATTTTAAATATTTAAAAATATTTATAAAAAAAAAAAAAAAATTTGGATAAATAAAAATAAAACATACTTAGAGCAATAGTACTTCCTACAAGTTGACTAATAATATATAAATATAATCCAAAATGCCATAAAGGTCTACCACACTCATGTCGTTGTGATTCTGGAGGCTTATATAAGTTTTTAACATGATCTAGTTTTAGTAAATTAAGGCCAGCAGCGTTCATAACCGAAGCTGCAAAAGACACCAAAAATCCAATCAAAAAATTCAATATCTCAGACATCGAGGACATTTGATTTAATTAATATTACACAATCCTTGGCGAAAAAAAAAATATGGAAAAGCAAGAACTTTTTTTTTTTTTTAAGGAATTTGATGATGTTTTTAGAGATTTTTCAAAACGAATAAAGAGTGGTAAAACAAAACCTGCAAAAGAGGATTAAAGGCAGAATGCCATAAATGCTCCATTAATAATGTTAATATAAGAAAGTTGATATACACACATTGTCAATGCACTTACTGTTAGAACTCCGATAAAAGGCGATCACGGTATAATGAAGCGAAACTATTAAGTACGTATGTACGTACTTGACAAATTTTATGACCTCAATTATTTTAACCGCTTTTATACAATTTGTTATTTGGTGATACCTCAAAGTAATTAAAATGCCTAATGTGTCTTTTCCCAAACAAAAAGGTACGAGAATAGGTGTTGTGCATTATTATTATTGTGTAATATATGCGATTGGACGATCTCCAGACAAATGGTAACAAAATTTACCCCGTTGGCCAGTTTAATGTATTACTGAAAATGACTTTAATATCAAATATACGATGTAGTCTCCTGACCAGTTTGACTAGCTTTTTGCTATCTATCTCATCGATACATACCCTGCTTTCAATACCCAAATGTTTAAGACTTTTTGAAAAAAAATTTTGTACGGAAAATTGTTGATATGAGCATACATAGCATACATGGTTATACGTTACGTATTAAAGTAGCCAAGAACCCCAAGAACTGTTTAAATCTCAATGCTTGCGACCAAAAAAATATTGTCCTTGTTGAATAATTTTGCTTTTTTTTTCTCTTTAAAGCATATTTATTCTTCAAAGATTATTCTTTTTTTTTTTATTACACATACATTATCTATTTATTATTACATCTTGTCCGGAACGAATCTATGTATTGTCAAAAAAGGCAACTATTAAAATGTTGGTCTGTCCACCTGCTCAAAAATTAACTTTGTAATTGGTTACGAAAAATAAACAAAAATAATGATATATATTATGTGTAACTTATTTCGGACTTATAACAGTTCCTATTTTTTTTTTTTTTTTTTTTTTTTTTTTTTTTTTCACTTATGTAAGTTATGTAAGGTGGTTATTTCATACTAAAATTAACGATCGACATGGTTTTCGTAGTAGGCGCAAATGTTGATCGATATTAAATATTTTAGTGAACTAGTCTTGACCCATTAAGTAAAAAATTGTAATAACAAAAAGTACATTATATAAAAAATATGAAACTTTCGATAAAATATATTATCCGGCGGCTTAATATGAACTACCATTTTATTATTCGGCAAAGAAAATAATTTAACCTACTTTTTTAACTTTCATCTCTATCCAATAATTTATTATTGTACAGACAAAATCTTAGTAAGCCACCGGATAAATCCGTTATCAACAATGCTGATACTACCTTATAATTTATTTATTTGGTTAAGGTTTTTAAGCATAAGAAATTGAATTCTTTCGGAATTCAATTCCTTATGCTGATCTTAAAATCCTTAATAACGATAAACCCGCGTGCCTCCGTCCCGAAATGCTGTTTTCCCGACCCCATAACTCTGATATCCCTTTTTCCGACATGACCATTTCATTTCACTGACAATCACTTCACCAGTAAGTCACCGACAAAATAATTCAAGTCTAGAGATGGGCAAATTAATTACTTATTACGTAAAAAGTCACATCACGCAATGCGACGATTTTCTAATTTATATACTTGTAACTAACTAATAACTAATAACATGATAAATTGTCACGTTACGTGATGTGATTTTTTATGTAATAAGGGGTCTATTGTCATTTAGTGGTTTAGAATTAGAGTTAAGGTTAGTGCAATTTTTAAACTTGTCGGGCTTGCCTGATAACTTATTAGTAGCAATAACTTTATTAATCTCCAAATCTACTATTTTTTTTAAAAAATGCTATAGTTTGCATTTAAAAACAATATTTACAACCTTGAAATAAATTTACTAAAATATATATTATGGCCATATAAAATTAATTAATTGTTTCTCATAACCGGCCGGGTCAACTTTTGTAAAGTTTCAATTCAAATTATTATGAATGCATCCGGATAAATTTTTGAAAAAAAATGTTATATGCTTTCAATATTTTTCTAGTAATTAAAAATTAAAAGTTTTTCGGGTTTGTCACTTTGAATCAGTTATGAGAAACAATTAATTAACTTTATGTGATCCAATACTTAATATTATAATTGTTACGTTTTAAAACTAGCTAAATATAGTTGCATTTTTTTTATAATATAATACTATTAAAGCTTATAAAAATTTCATTAGAAAATATTTTATACTGTATAGTAGCTTAATACTTATTTAATGTTATTTAAATAAATAAATTTGAGAGACCAACGTGAGTTATGACTAAGTTGAGGTGCTCACGGGATTTTGCATTTAATTTCCCGGTTCCGATCAACTGACATCGACATCATTTCACCGACAAGCTTATTTTACAGACGATTAATTTACAGACAAGTTCATTTCATAGACAGTATAATACTAGTATTAATTCATCGACAGCTCATTTCGCAAAGTAATTCTAGTCATTGTCGTTAGGGACGTGTCAGATATTAGCTGAGATCAGTTTACTATAGAGCCCCCCCCCCCTTCTGAGAAATTTAGTTGTTCTGATTGGTTATATGTGTATATTTAGACCTGAGATTTTGTCTACCTCCCCCCTACCCTACGATATCAGCTGATATATGACACTTCCCTTAGTGTCTATGAACTGTATATTAGCACATACCAAAAATGGCAAAATCCACCTATCGAAAGCAACAACACCAAAAGCGTCAATACTGAAAGTGAAGCTAAAAAGAAAACAAAAAAATTCATGTAAATATTAGTATAGGGATTGGAACCGTTTAAAAATTGCTCTATAGTTCCGGGCAGAATTATGTTGGTCGTGGGCTGGAATTATTTTAATGCCAGCCAAATTAAACGGCTAAACGATTGAGTAGGAGGTTCCAATCCCTAATTAGTACTAATAACAATGACAATTCACACCAAAAGTGACTGAAATCAATGCTGAAAGTGACAACACTGAAATCGATGATACTGAAAACAAAACTACAAAAGAAAGCAATAACGACTCACACCAAAAATAATGAAATATAATCAAGGTCATTTACTGAAATTGACAATACTAAAAGCAATGACATCTAAAGCAACAACAACAAGAGCAGTAACAATAATGGTACAAAATAAAACATGCACACCAAATCCAAACATTGTATAAAAGCTACTTAAAAAAATCTAATATTATTTATGTGTGCAATCTAGAACAATTAAATCAAAAAAAAACGCAATTAATAATCAATGATTATTGTTTATCTAGCTTATAATTAGAGTATATTATAGTATATAAAGCATCAAATTATTTTATTAATATTAAAATAAACCATTTATTAGAACTTGCTAAAAGAAAGAATTATTTTTTTAAAAAAATTACTTGATTTTTATTTTTCTTTTTGTAATACTATTAAAAATAAAAATAAACAAAAGCTTTTTTTTTTTAGAAATATATATAGTTTGAATTATAAACTATCAATTTAAAATAGAGTATAACAACCTAGAGAAGTTGTTAAGTTGTTATTCCAAACAGCAGGTTTAGGGTTCAAATCCCACAAGCAATATTTTGAAAAAATAGACCTGTGTTCTAATAACTGCTTTTCATTAATCAGTTAGATATATTACTTGTATTCTTGGTTCTACTATCTCAAATAAAAGCTTTTGGGCATAGTTGTGTATTGTTATACAGACAAATCCAAGAAACCAAAGAAACAAAAATCTATTTGGTAAGCTCCAAGTAAGAAGGTAGCAAAGATTTTTAGTGGTACTACCAAAACTGAAATATCAAAAAACCAGGCTAAAGAACCAAATGACAAGATCTTTAGAGAAGGGGTCTACAAACCTAGCCACTAGAATTATACCAAAAAAAAAAAGATCTATATCAAAGAAAGTAAATACTAAGAAAAAAAGAACATAATAGCATCTAATACCAAGTAAATTAATCCTTTTAGGCTAACTAGTTTAGAAGTTTAAAATGTATTTAAAAAGAACTAAAGGGGTAAATACCAAGACCAAAACAAACCTTACAAGAGCAAAAGTAGATAATATGGGTGTCCCCTATTAAAAGGGCCCATTTTTACATTCATCTCATTTTGAGATAATTGAGTTTAACCATTTGTTTTGATTTTCGGACTGATCTGGAATTAACCAAATTTCACAATTTTGATTGGTTAAATGTAGCAGGTGACTATCGGGTAGTCTCGTGATGTGCTTGGCCTTAGACAACTTCGTTTAATATTTCTTTTACATTATCTCTATTTTTTATTATGCAAATCGACCTTCATTTATAATTGAAAAATATCAATCATGTTAAAATTTACATGAATCTAATAAAAACTCAATTTTTGAAAAATTGTAAAAATAGGCACTTTTAATAGGAGACACCCCATATAGCAGTTCAAAAATACCCTAAGAGAAGTACCATTTATTAATTGATTTTTTGCTACTAAAAAACTACTCCCTACCTCATCTGATTATAAATAATGCAATTTGATTTGCTAAAACTATTAAAATTTTAAAAAATTTTTAAACTTATATTTTTGAACCAGTAATCTGTTTTGAATAATTTTACTACCAAAATGTTTCTCTCAGTAAGACAATTCCAACAAGTCTAAAATCATCAAAATCCAATCACAGAATTCTGAGATCATTATAAATTTGTATTGCTTTAATTATATTATTTTTGTATATATTAAAATTATTATTAAAGATCTTATAAACTTTAATAAAAAATAATTTTTGAACCTGCAATCCATTTTAGATAATTTTACTACCAAAATTCTTATCTCAAGGAGACGATTCTAATGAATTTAAAATCATTAAATTCTAATTATAATATCCCAAAATTGTTTTTTTTTTATAATTCGGCAATCATGCCAGTACTTTATTAGGTTTATATAATTAACACTAAGGTTTTATACAAGTTAGGGCTGAAGCCTACCTAAATTTTAAATACTGACTAACCTGGCTTTTTGTGACTAAAGTCCAAATTACCCATGTTCGATCTGCTATAGTAAACTTTAACTCCATATCAAGTCTTCTGCATGACCACTTAATATATCACTGTTTAGTGTTTATGTCCTAACTTATCATGATTGCCTACTTTTTCCCTAAACCTTCTTCTCTAAGCTTCTCGAGCAAAAGGATTCAAATTCTATCTAACTAAGAAAAATAAAACATATCAAGAAAATAAAAGGGAAGATAAAAAAGAGGGGTAATACTAAAGACTAAACGAAATTCAAAATAAATGCAAAAAAGAAAAAGAAAAACTGAAGAAAAAGGCAGAAAAAAAGAAACAATCTATGACAAGTACACTATTATAACCTGTGCTAGGCATAAACAAAAACTATATAACAACTGCAACAATTGTATATCTCTATTGTAAAGCTTCGCTTTAATATTAATAGACACTCCTGACTGACGTTTCATTTCGAATATCTCTTTTCACCATAGATGCAAGATCCTTGTCACATGGAGTAGCAATGTGTTGTCCAAAACAAACACATGGTTGCATTCTACTGAGTTCGTCCGAAAATGGAAACTGTAAACAATGTTGATCTTTTTACCGGGGTAAGCTAAATCGCCCACTTTTTCGAAAAAATTTGAAGAAAAAAGGGAGTGAAGCAGAAGCGAAAAAGGAGTCACTTGTATCAAACTTGAAGGAACGTGAGTCCAAAAAACTCATTTCTTGTTATTCCCCACTGTTTTACCACAGAATACTTCGTCGACGGAGAGAAACTCATATCCCACCAAAATTTCTCGTACAAGGGCACCACTTGCTAGTTATCTTGTAAAAGAACGCTTCTGGTTTGCATGTCAAATATACAAAGGAGTCCTCCAGCCTGATTGACCTTTGTAAGAACCGTATTTCTGTGTTGTCCTACTATACTTTATGTATAGGCAACTCTCTAACAAGAAAAATTTTTGTTTTCTTTCAGTAGGAAAATTTGGTCCAAGTGATCGTTGGAAAGAGTTCCCCAAAATTGTTATAGTTTGTATTATTTTAAATTGATTTAATATATTTTATATTAAAATAACAAATTTATAACGAACTTGGAATTCTGTAATCAGAATTTAATAGTTTTAAATTTATTAGAATCATCTTACTGAGATAAGCATTTTGGTAGTAAAATTATCTAAAACAGATCACTGGTTCAAAAGTTATTCAATATTAACATTTATATAAAATCTTTAATAATAATTTTTAATATATAAAAAATACTAAAATTATTTGGTACAGGGTGCATCATGTGTAGGATATAGTAACAGAATTCAAAATTCATGTAATATTACATGCCAATCAATTAATATACAACAAATATTAGTTATTGTATGCTCTGATTGGACTAATTTCATTATTTACTCAGAATATAAATGATGTAATTAGTACATTGTAGGTGAATTTAATAAATAGAGGTGTGATTAAAATACTCATCTCTTTTTCTAGTACAATAGAAGATATAGAGGTTGCTTGTAAAGTGCAAGACAAATAATTGCGTTTTTTTTTGTAATAGAGAAAGTAAAAAACATATTTGAATTAGCAATGAATAAAGAAATCTAATAAATATTAAATGAGTGCAGAACTAAATTTGCCAAGCAAGTAAGTATCAGGTGACTATAAGCATATTTTATTTATTTATAACTAATAATAGCTTTTTAATTGTTGAACTAGGATCATTCGCTTCTATTTATATTTGCTATAACCTTTTTTGTAAAAAATAAGGCAGTCACTGTATTATATTTGAAAACTTAGCACTATCAGGCTAGACTTCACTCATTTTGTTATCATAGTCACTATACCATATCAAAGCTTTTAACTTTTAAATAGTTTTGAAATAGACTCACAAAATATGAATCCTTCTTCCAAAGATATTCTAACTACAATAGTTGTATTGACTTTGCAGTCCAAAGAATCTGTTTTGCAAACAAGTTTGACAATCCCAAATTTTGAAATTGAATGCGTAGTTGAATCAGATGAACAATTAGATAATAAATTAGATAAAAAATTGGTAATGTGTCAGATGAACAATCAGGTAAGGGCCATGTCATTAATCACCTGATTATTTTTTATTAGAGGCCTACTCCTCTCCCTCTTTTTTAATATATATATAGTCAGGTTCTTATATATAATTTCAACTTTTTTTACCCCTCCCCTCCTAAAAAATCATCTGATTTTTGTCACTCCCCTAATATATCAAATGAACAATCAAATAATGAGTCTAAAGAACAATTGAAACTTTATAAAGGTATATGATTGCAATTTTGTGGTTTTTTAAGAGTTAAATAAAGATAGGCTTTATATTATATAATTTTTAGATCAAGTTTTTCAAATGGTTAAAGAAGCACATATTACATTGAGTCTTTTGTCTATTCAAATGGATTTGGAGTTTGTAAAAAATATGTCGAAAAGGATGCAAATGGTCATAAGATTTCAAGGTCATTTTTATGCCATCATGTTAAAAAACAAACAACCAAAAATAGACCACATAACACAAATGAATCTGGTTCATGTTGTACTAATTGTAACTAGAAGGTCAATATATACTGGAGTAAGCATTTAAATAGGTATTATGTGTTCACCTTTATTAGTGTTCATAATTATGCTCTTGATTTGACCATCATACAATTTATTCCAAAAAATTGAATGCTTACTAAAGACATGGTAAAAGATATTAATTTTTATATACTAATTGAAAAGATTAATGCAAATGCACAGTATTAAGGCACTGACATTTATTACCTAATATCTATTTACTATAGGGGCTTACCCCCCACCTAGGTAAAATCTATAAATAGAATTTTGGCCAATCAAATTTAACTAAGATAAGATTTTTCTTGACCCCCATCCTCTAAAATATTACCTAATAAATATCAGCGCCCTTAGCTTCTTTTAGAAAAATACAAAGTTCTTATTCATTGAAGTAATTTATATAATACAATTTCAAAAATTAAAAAAAAGAATTTATATGGTAACAATGATGCTTTGCAACTATTACAGTATTATCCAAATTATTTAAAAATAAAGAAGAAAATTCAAAATGGTAATAGAATGGCATTTTGATCTGAATACTAATACATTAATACATCTTTTTTGGATATTACTTAATCAACTTGATCTTTAGATATAATATAGTGATATTATTCTTCATGATGATGTAGCAAAAACAAATATTTATATGCCATTGTTACTTTTTGTTGCTATAGATAATACCTATTATATATGTCTGAAAATAAGCTACTACCTAAAATAAGCTATCCTCTGATTTTTTTTAAAAATCTTAAAAAATTCGTTAGCAGTTGCTATATATAAAACTTTTTTTTACTAGTAAACTTCAAAAGTTCGATTAAGTAAAGTAGTTCAGCACATCAAAATACACTTAAATAAAAATTTGGTAATATTTGGACAACTTTTTATTAGAATAATTTTTCAATTTTTTTAAAAAACTCAATATTTCAAAAATAAGCTACTTTACGATTTTTCTTACAATTTTTTGGCCAAAAAAGATAGCTTAATTTTGGACATATATAGTATACATATTTTTATAATAATATTATTATATCAGTATATTTTTTAAATATACTATAAATTAAAGATAGGAAAATTCTAAATTGTGCCCCTGTGCATTTTGTGCCCTCTAATGTACTATAGGCCAGTATAAAAAGATTTGCACCTCAAATAGCTCTGATTAAAATATTTTTTGTACAAATTAATTTATAATTTTTTTTAATTTAATATAATTATTAGATTACCAGATTGATAAAAATAAAATTATTTTGATTATTTTATTGATAAAATAAAAAAATTTATTAATAGTAACTTTTTTAAAAATATTTACTATATAATTTACTATAGTAATTTATATATACGCGTATATAGTAAAAGGATCAAATTATCATGCTTTAAAGCTAAATTTCTTTACAACTAGTGATTCAATTTTGCTCAAATTTTAACCATACTTTTATTATATGTACATTAATGCACTTGCATAGTACAAGCTCATACAACTGCATATTGGTTGCGAAATTATTTAAAAAATTTTTTTTTTTTAAAATTTTTTTTTTTTCAAATACAGTGAATTGTACATACTTAATTACTAAAATAAAACAATGTTAAGACAATAAAAATAATATAATAAGTTAGATTAAAACCTATTTTATTTGATATTAAAAAATTTTTAATAATTAATCAAGAATAAAAAAACTTATCCTGATTGTTAAAATTATGAAATGTTTTGAGAGGCAAATCTTTTCGCACCGGCCCATAATAATTAATTCTGCCTAGAATTAGAATTAGAGTTAAAGTTAAAATTAGTACAGAATTGTGAGAGAATCATTTTTTGTTAAAAGTGCAACAGGGGTTACTCTAGTAAAAGTTTGAGATATCAAAATAGAGGGCACAATGTGCATGGGGCACCGTCTAGTCCAGTTCTTAAAGATATTTTATATTAGTAAATATTGGTTTAAATTAAGTTTAATTTAGACCAAAATTAAATTATTGTCGTAGCTAATGCTGTGTTCCGCAAAATGGATCTGAAGATCTGGATTCGATCCGGATCCGTTGATGGATCCGGATTGGATCCATGATTTTTAAGATTCGTCAAATTTGGATCCACACAGAGATCCGATCCATCATATGGAGTGCTCCGTATTAAAAGGGCCCATTTTTACAATTTTTTGAAAAATGAGTTTTTATTAAATTCATGTAAATTTTGACATGATTGATATTTTTCAATTATTAATGAAAGTCGATTTGCATAATAAAAAATCAAGATAATTTAAAAGAAAAATTACATGAGGCTGCGTAGAGCCAACACGTCACGAGATTATCCGATAGTCACCTGCCGTCTTTAACCAATCAAAATCGTGAAATTTAATTAATCCCGGATCAGTCCGAAAATCAAAACAAATGGTTAAACTCAATTATTTCAAAATGAGATAAATGTAAAAATGGGCCCTTTTAATACGGAGCACTCCATATATAAAAGCGTCAGACCTGAGCTGGATCTGAGGATCCGTCTATTTAAACACGGATCTGGATCCATACTTGGACCCGATCTGAGTTTTCAGATCGAATCCGGATCCTTGAAAATATCCGTCAGATCTGATCTGTGCGGAACACTAGCTGATGCTAAAAACGGCTAATACTGAAATTTGGGATCTCAATTTGAAACTATAAGTCCTGCTAAAATCCACAGATACTCTATAAATATCAGATATACTCCCAAATTTTACCCTAATCCTATAAGACAAAAACGAAAAATTCACCACAAAAAAATTTTAAAATTTCATATTAAATTAGGTCAAATTTCAGCATCAGCCATTTTTAGCATTAGCTGCAACAATTATTTTTTTTAAGGGTAGATTATTTATCATATAATTTTGGTAGTATATTGGAATTTCATGCATAATTTGAAATATGCTACTAATAAAAGTTTTTTAAAATCACTATCAATCTTTACCAAAATTTGGCAATATACAGATTAAACCTTTTATTTATAGTAGTAAAATCTTTAGCAGTTGTAATATTTTAAAAAAAAAATATTTTCTTATATAGCTAAATTTGCCTGGAGGCTTCAAATTTGCCTAGGTTATACAAAAAACAAATAGTAAAAATATTCTAAAACAGGTAATTACCCAATCAGAGTTGTGTTTACTATATAATCTGTTATACAAAAAAAATAAACATCGATTTTATATGTAAAATGATCAATATACACTCTATCCTTAATGTTCAATAAAAAAAATTACTATGTCCAATCAAAATTATTTGAACAATTGAACATTGTTCAAATGTCCAAATATTCAAATTGTCCAAATGTCCAATATCATAACATGCCATCTCTGCTCATTTGAGCATGTTTCTATTTTTCTTGTTTTTTTCTTGTTTATGTTCTGCTGCTAGTTTCCTGTTCAAAATTCTTCACCATCCTCTTAAATCCTCTACTCAGCCTTTGGCATCTTGATTCATATATAGCTTAATTGACGTGTTATAAATTTTATTAATTTGGTCTATAATTGAGTTCCACTTTTGTATATTGAAATTTTTGAAAAAGCTCTCCTTTTGCTTATTTGCTTCTTTTACAATCTTATTTAAAAGGGCTACTATTTAAAAGAGAGTTGATTTTATTTTTCTTCTGTTATTCTTTTTGTTATTTCTGGACTTGAATACGGTCTTTTTGAAGATATACAGGTCAGTAGCTACTGTAATGCTATTTACAATACTATCCCAAACCTGGTTTATATCGATATCTTCTATTTGTATACAAGTATCAATTTTGCTTAACTTTTCAATTAATTTTTTCTTTTCAATATAGTATTGTGCACTTTTTGTATAACTTTTCAATTCTCTGAGCTTGCTTTATTATAAAGATATATAGTTCTTTTGTATCTTTTTTCTTGCTATCAGATCTGCTTGTGTTTGACATCAAATGTTCAATAGAGAGATTTACTAATACTAGACTATAATCACTACTTGTGATAACATCCATGTTCTTAATATTATTTTCTATCAGATCTGCTAACAGAATATTGAAATCCAAATTTGAACTATATGCATTTTTTATTTTTGACTTGACCATGTAAATTTTCTTGTTATAGGATTTATTTTTCTAAATATGTCAATAAAGGTTAATAAGCCATAAGTGCAATAGGAGCTATTTTTGTTCTGTTGTGAATTTACAAATTGTTTGTTTAGTAAACTATCGACAATGTGATTGAAATCTCCCATTATGATCACCTCTGTTTCTGGGTTCTATTGATTAATCTTTTAACTACTGATTGTTAAATTTTTTTTTGCTTGTAACTTATCATTAGGAGAAATATACAATATTATGTTTGCTTTAATAAAATATTTGTTTTCTCTATAAATTTTATCCAAGTACTGCTTCTATCTTTTTGAAATTAAAATATCAACTCTAGAGTCTTTCTTCTTTTCTTTGTTTACATTCAACTAACCTCTTTTTGCTTGTAATATTGGTCTTGGCTATGCCCAAGATGTCAATTTGTTGTTTGGCACTCTATTCTGCTAGTCTTTTCAATTTGATATTATTGTTCTTTAAGCCATTAATATTGTGGCAAGAAATTTTAATGTTATTTAACCTGTTTGCTAGCCCATTTGGTGTTGAGCACTGTTTATATTGTATAAAAGCTGCTTTGTTATTTGTAAGACTAAGTAAGTTTGTCTTTAGTTTTCCTATTACTGCATATGCTCTTTTACTAAAACTATCTATTTCGAACCCCTTCTTACATGTTGTTTTTGAGAAAATACTGTATTATCTTGTTCTATTAATATTTTACTTTTGTGAGAGTACAGAATCTTCTTTTTTCTTTTTGAAACGCCTGGGGTAGGGTTCCGCAATTTGATTTGATCTTCAAATATTTGAATCAAATATTTGATCAAATTCAAATTCAAATTTAACTATATTTGATTTGATCAAATTCAAATATGGCCAAATTTGTTTTGATTTGACAAATATTTGATTTGATTTGAAAATTACTATTAAAAATTCAAATTCAAATCAAATTCAAATTCAAATATTTGAATTAAATCAAATTCAAATCAGGATCAATTTGATTTGATCAAATTCAAATTGATCCAATATTTGATTTGATTTGAATTTGAGGAAC
>QKWP01000070.1:525101-552329 GCA_003550325.1 Gigaspora rosea
GTAAAGGGTAAGTTCATAGTGATACTAAATTGGTAAAACGGAAATTTAAGAATATTTAAGGGTAAACGGAAATTTAAGGATATTTAAGGGTAAAACAGAAATTTAAGGATATTTAAGGGTAAAACAGAAATTTAAGGATATTTAAGAGTAAAACGAAAGTTTGTGGAAAATTAAGTGCTTTTTCTTTCGCTGCCTGACTTTAGTCTGGCTCTTTTGCAGAGTGGTCCCACCCGGTCCCTCCCAAAAAAAAAAAAAAAAGAGAGAAAAGAAAATAATAAACTTTTGGTTAAGCGTAATATGCAGGTACCGATTCTCTCAAGGTTTCGCCAGATGATCTGCATAAGTCAGATGTAGTAAGAGTAGAGGTAAGGCTGTCAAACCTGTGTGGTATAGGCCGTAAAACCTGTGTGGTATAGGACAACAAACCTGTGTGGTATAGGCCGTCAAACCTGTGTAGTATAGGCCGTAAAATCTGTGTGGTATAGGCTGTGAAACCTGTGTAGTATAGGCTAATTAACCTGTGTGGTATAGAGAACAACATGTCAATTATAAATTTGTAAATTAATAGGACATGAGCTGCAGTGAGGCACTACCCCTATTGTGTGTTTTCAATAAACTGATCCGAGCGAGAATAAATATTATACATACATACTATATATATATATGCGATATATATATACTATATACATATATACCTAGAAAAAAGAATCGAATCGTTTAAGAACAACTTAAATTCTAGTAAAGAAAGTGTCCTTTTGATATTATATGCCCACTCCCATATAGTTATACTCCTACTTTTCGAATTTTTTTGCTACCGGTATTATGAATTGATAACCAATGATCGTCAAAGAATATGACGAAAGTAAAAGAATCACAACGAAAGAATCATGAACTCAGCCTCCTAAGCCCCCTGACCAACACAAAATTTACCATTATAACTGTACGTAGATCAATTTGCACTATATTCATTTGCTAATAGCTTTGGGCCCGGAAGGGCCAAATTTGGTACATTAAATTCAAGATGGAACACCTAATGACGAAAAGCAAATGCTTTAAATATAATGCACTAGCATTGGTCCTGGAGAGGCCCAAATTGGTGCATTAAATTAAGACGAAACATCTAATGATAGAAAAGTTTAAGAAAATTTTCTTTCCAAAATAAAAATAAGAATAAAACAAATAAATCTATTACCTTTAGCATATGGACGGCGAAGCAGCCCACATGATCATGTTAATTAACTGCAGGACTTCAAACCTGATTGATACGGTTATGCTAACGATCTTAATCTACATACACACAGTATCGGTATTACGTATTACGATAAGGTTTTAAGAAACAATCGTTTTCAAAAATTATTATTATTTAAATATACCCGCTATCAGCTTATCTGTCACAACAACTCATCTCAAAATCTTGATCATCCACTTTATATTTACAAAAAGCATTGCACACATGTGACACAATTGGAAGAATCCAGTATAATGTACCGGAAATGAATTTTCTTTATCTAAAGAGTGAGCAAACAAACTGATACGGGATAAGCACCTGGAAAAACAGCAATTGAGATTGCGCTGGGCATCCCATAAGCAGCAGAAGCAGCATAGTAGTAAAGGCCGGTGGTTTCCCGTCTGCGTAATTCAGTCCGGCCAACAAACGAAAATAGGTAGCTACAACAAAATTGCAGAATAGATTATTTTGCTATTCAAATTAAAACTTATCCGTATTTGAGTTGGCTTGGCATTGGTACGGAGAACCACATCTGCCCCTTCGTTTATCCTCTTTGTGATATTTATTCATACTGCATCGTTCAGCTCTGTGCTAGTCAAAGTGGCTCGGCCCCCAGAATACGGGCTTGGAATAACTGATTAGCTATCTTTTCAATCTGTTGACTGCATGTCAACTCGAAAGATAATTTAGATGAAAATCAAGCCTAAACAGTAATATAAGTATTCTAACATATCAACACAAATGTTATCAACCTGTCAAATCGCTTATACATTACTATGCCTTATCTCAAGATCTTTATCCCCCCTCTTCTAGGCCAATCAGAATGCCAGCTGAAAACTTTCCCTTATATATAGATTTATCACTATGTTTTTAAACTCGTATTTGATTTTCTTTACTATAATTCTGTTGGATTCTTTCCTTTTTTAGCTATTTCTAATTTTATTTCTCTTGGTAAGGAGAGTGTAGTAAATCACATAATTAGGGTTTACATAGGTCCTGACACCCCCCTAGTGATAGGACTATTGCCCAATCAAATTAAAAAAACTCAAAAACGTCTTTGACCTGAAAATAAGCTACCCCACAATCGACAAAAGTCGCTACATAGTAAAGTCTAAATTTTACTAAGCAAATCGAAAAAAAATTGATTAAGTAAACTTATTCAGCAAATCAAAATATATTTACCACAAAATTTTCATAAGTATTAGAGAATTTTTATTAATTGACTTTTGATTTTTACATTTGATGAAAAAATTAAAATTTTTTAAAAAAATTTATTCGACGAACGTAAAAGTTAAAAGTTAAATAATCAAACGTTTTCTAATACTTATGAAAATTTCGTGGTGAGTGTATTTTGATCTGCTGAATAAGTTTACTTAATCGAATTTTTTCGATTTGCTTAGTAAAATTTAGACTTTACTATGTAGCAACTATCTGCGATTAACTAAAAATCGATTTTCTTCAATATGATTGGCTATTTATACTATATATATACGGTTTTACTAAATCACACCACTGGTGCTCAACACCACAATGATTTTCACCAATCAAATTTTTAATGCAGTATAACGTAAAGATCAGGTGTAATATAAAATTTTTGTTGGTTTGCTTTTTTTAAAAAATACCTTCTAACTCAAAATTTTATCTATGAAACTACCTTTTTTTTAAAAAAAAAACCCCCTTGCAAAATTTTACTATATACTATGCCTCACCCTAACCCTAACTATTGCTCTACTTAACATTTATCAACTTTAACTTTTGTTTATTTTTTTTATTTTTTTAATATTGATCTTTATGTTACACCACATACTGGTGTTTAACACCACTAGTTTGATTTATAATTACTGTATATATATATAGGTCGTAATATTTGAGGACCCCCCACTCCCCAAAAAAATTACGTGATTTTCTGTGCTCTCCTAACAATACTGTTGGAGTCCATTACTAGTAATTTTTCTAAAAAGTTGTAACTTTTTTGCAAGGAGTTTTCTTTAGACTTGGCCTTCTGTTTATGCTTTAAGTATATATTTATTTTCGTGGTTTTCTCTTATATTAAATGCTATTGCATTACAGTAGTTGTTCAATTCATTTGGTACTATAATAATAAGCTGTTTTATTTAATATATTCTTCAAGTTTTCTGTTATTCCGAAATAAACAGTTGCTAGTTTTTTTTGGTTCCTGTTACTGTTTGCAGATATATATATTGTCTTTGCTTTAAACTTTTTTATCTGTCTTAATAAAGCAGATTTTACTACACTTTTGGAACATTTTTCACAATTGCCTTGTAGGCACTTTTACTTGTGAGAGTGTTTGTGTCAAACCTTTTGTATATCACTCAAACAAGCTTTCCTTCATTAAAATGTACTACTTATATTTTCTTTATGAGATTTTTTTTGGCCTCATTACATAAAACTAGTTCAATGAAAGCTGTTTTATTTCTGTTAAAGAGCATATATTTTTTTACTTAAACATCTTCTTATTTGTGCTACTCTTGTGTTTTTTGGCAGATTCCACAAGGTAATTTCAATTTTGGGATTAATTTTTGTTTCCATAAATAGAGCTTTTGCATATATTGGCTTTGCTTAATAATTTCTTTTCTAATAGTATAACTTTCTACTATTTCTACTTGTAGTGATTTCATACTAACTTCAATAGATTCCGCTCTTTTGGTTTGCCTAATGCATTCATTTGAACTTTGAATTGCACTATTTCGTCATTAGATTCATTTACATCTACTCTCTCTTTTATTAATATGTTTTTTTGTATCTTTTTCTTTACGAGTTTTGTTATTTTGTTAATTGCTACTTTTTTTCTAAAACCTTCTTTCTAGGTCTTTTTTTTTGTAGTTCTTTTTTTTCAAAAAGGCTTCCGCTTTCTCAGTTCCATAATCTATAGTGCCACATTCTAGATTTAGTATTATATTCTTTCTTGACTTTATATCTTCCTTGTACTTTACTTCATATACTTTCTTGTATAGGTTTTTTGGGCTAAAAATAATTTCTTTTCTTTTATCATTTTCAATTTCCATTTTTACTAATTTGTTTTTTTTAAGAGGCATCTATAAATAACGTTATACAAGAGGGGTTGGATGAACGATAACGTTTTTTTCAATGAATAAAGGGTCACAAAAATATAGAAGTGGGTCAAAATCCTGACAAACAAAATTCTGACAGATCATAATCCCGACAAAAAAATCCTGATAATAAAAATCCTGAAAATCCCAACAACAAAAAAATCATTAAATTTATTTAAGTTAGATTAGGGTTAGGTAAGTGCCTAGTAGAGTTCCGCAATTTGATTTGAAAATACTATTAAAAATTCAAATTCAAATCAAATTCAAATTCAAATATTTGAATCAAATCAAATTCAAATCCAGATCAATTTGATTTGATCAAATTCAAATTGATCCAATATTTGATTTGATTTAAATTTGAGGAACCCTAGTGCCTAGGATAGGGTTAGGGTGAGCACCTGAGCTAGGGTTTGGTTAGTTGATTTTATAGTAAAGTTGCTCAAGAAAAGCTTTTTTTGATTGTCGGGATTTTTGATTGTTAGAATTTTTTTGTCGGGATTATGACCTGTCAGGATTTTGTTTGTCGAGATTTTGACCCAAACCCCAAAAATATAATGTAATTTTTTTAGAAAAAATTGTCTAAAAAATGAACCAGTAGTTCAAATTTAATGGTTTTGATACTATTCGATTCATCTCGATGAGTGGAGTCGAATGGTACCAATTTCATTTTATTTGGATCACTGGATCAAAAGTTATTGGCAATACTATTAGTTATTAGTTTTCTTATAAAATTACTATAAAATCAATAGTTTTTTGTGAATAGCTATTGATCCAGTAATCCAAATAAAATAATTTTGGTGTCATTGGATTCGTTTATTGAGATGAATCGAATGGTTCCTAAATCATCCAAATCGGATTACTGTGTCACAATATATTCAAGTTTTTGTAAAATTTTATATATAAACTTATGGATTTTGAAATTTTTTTTATATATTAGAGGGGGGATCAAGCGCTACTATGAGGGGTACATAACGTTATTTATGGAAGCCCCTTATTTGAAATTGTTATTCCTCTTGCTTTTTTGAATTTTATCCATCTATATATATCTAGCAATTGTCTAATTATATAAACTAGCTTCACCTTATCTAGCTCTAAGAATTTCACTATGTGCTTATCTTTCTTAAGCACTCTATTTTCATCTTTAGTTAGATAAATTCCTGTACTTTCTGTTTCTTAAAGAAGAAGTTTTGGTATTTAATTTTTAATTCTATTTTTGGAATGAATATATATGTATAGATTTTGCTAGAAGTTCTAGAATATTCTATAGACTTGCTAAATTTCTATTTTAGTACACATGACCAATTTGTCAATTTTACACATATGTTTTATTTGTTTATTTAATTGATCAATATTTGTTTGTTTATGCATCAAATAATTGATTACCAATAATTTGCAAACTAAGTTAAGCTAATTTTCTAAAATTTTTCAAAAAAATTTCTCCAAAGAATGTAACTTTCAAGGTTTTTCAAGTTTTTGTTATTGGGTCTAGTATGATTAATAAACTACTATTTATTTTTAGAGACACTCTTTTTCATTTAGTTGCTTTAGACTCATTTTTTAGTGTGAATTTTTGTTTATTCTGTGTTTTTCTTTTTGTAATGTTTTGGTACAGATGATTGTCAGAAAAAGTTTTTTTTTTATTTCATATATATAATACTTATATATTTTTATTTAATTGACTATACATTATGTTTTGTTTTTTTATTCAATTGTAAATATTATATTTTTCTCTTTTTTTTCTATTCTTTTTTTTTTTATCTTTTTTTTTTACTCTTTCTTTCTTTCTATTAATAAAGATTTTTCCCCAATTCATATATTAAATATTGTATCAGTAAAATTGTATCATATCAGTTAATTTTTGGAATTGCAATAACTTTGTTCTACTGATTCATTTTGGATGGATGATTTTGCTACCAAAATATTTGTATCTAGGAGATAATTCTAATGAATCCAAAATTGTTAAAATTCAATTACAGAATCTCATGAGGACCCCAAACATCTCTCATATAGGTTATAACTGAATTTTGGCCAATTTTGGCCCAATTTGCTGAAAATAACAAAATATATTTGTTTAAATAACTTTTGATCTAGTAATTAGAATTGAATATACTTTTTTTGTTAGATGCGCCTTACTGCGTGCTTCATTTTAAAAAAAAGTTTGTTCAAATTGGTCTACTAGATGCCAAGATAATTGGCAAAACCAATTTTTTGTTTCTTAAATTTTATGGGTTTTTGCTAAAAAAAAACAAGTATAATCTCTATACTAGATATCTGGGATGGGTGGCAATCAATTAATCGACAATCACTTCATTGACATAACATTTTACTGACAATTATTTACTAACAAGTTCATTTTACTGACAGTTTAGAGTGGTGACAGATATTATGTAATATTTTATGGGGAGAGGGGGGTCTCTAAAATCTTATGTTAAATATAGAAGTTCATAATAGCCAATTAAATTGCTCTTATGTAGGGGAGAGAGGAGTAGGGGGTATAGTAAAATTATATTACGTAATATATGTCACCACCCTTATTTCACCGAAATTCATTTCACTGACAAAGTAATTCTGGTCATTGTCGTTAGGGTTAGGGCAGAATTAGGTAAAATTAGTGCTAAAGTTAGAGTGCTTTTTGAAAAAAAACTTGTCAGTGAAATGAACTTTGCTGAAACAAACAGTCAGTAAAATGAACTTGTTGGTAAGTATTTGTTGGTGAAATGTTATGTCGGTAAAGTGATTGTCAGCGAAATAATATGAACCCATCTGGGGTCCTATCTCAAGATCATTATAATTTTGTACTATTTAAATTTATTACATTTCATTTGGTCTTTTTTTCTCAATTGAAAATGCTTTGATTATATAAAGTAGTAGTACAAATAGTAAAAAATAGTATAAAAATAGTAATTTTTATGAAGGTTCTAGTTCAAAAATTAATCTTTATGGCTAGATTTTTTTAAACAAATTAGGAAAAAAATTCTTTCTGTTTTTTAATATTCTATTTCTAATACATATTTTATTAGATTTAAATTTAGATACAGATTAATATTTAAATTTAATATTAAATAGATTAGAGATTTTACTTGTTATAGAATACCACCCACTCACCTTCTATACAAACTTGTATTCTTTAAATATTAAAAAAAATACTATACTAAAAAATTGAATACTAAAAAGAAAATTACTAACTACTGTATAACTAGTGGTGACCATCACCACCCTTTTGTATAACCAAAAAAATCAATTTATTTAATAACTAATTATACGATGCAATCGTTATACAATTAATCGCATCATAAACACTGCATACTTTTTTACATCATTTTTATATAATACGACTATAATATACATTTATTAAAAATTTTAAGGAAACAAATACATTATGCTTTGATTATACTCAGCAACACATATGAGATAAACGAAGCAAACTTGATAGTCGCTTGCTACGGCAATTGCCTTCGCATCGCTCCATTTTCCTAGATCCCTAGTACAATCAACTATATCCAAACTCTAATCCTAACCATAACTAAGTCCCAACTAATGACTAGCACAAGCAACATCTTAACAGCATATAACAAACAAAGACTTTGGAAGAAACATCAAAAGAATGATACGTGATGGCCATGTATACTAAATAATCTTGTTATAGAAAAAAAAAGTACACCAACATAATACAGAACAAAAAAAATGGAAAACTTATCTTTATAATCACACAAGAAAATACCAAACCGATAAAAAAAGCGCCAATATAACACAACAAAATTCAAAACCAGCAATGAATTAACAGTAGCAAAAAGAAAACATGAACGATAGTAAATGATTCAATACCCAAAATGAAGAGTTAGTACTGCATTAACAAAAAAAATGAAACTAAAAACAAAAAACGAAATACTTAGCTGTACGCATAAGAAACACTAACCCATACCTAAAGAAGTAACAAATTCAACAACGCAAACGACGAAAGAAAAAACATATAGCGACATTTACGACAAAGAAAAAATGTGTTACAAGAATTACTGAATTAGACGCCACCAAACGCGAATGAAAAGCACCAAGCTGGATGGCACAAACTGTATTACAAGGAAAACACGACACCAGAAACAAAGAGAAAACACCAAACTGAACAACACCAATGATGAAGAAAGCACTTTGCAAGAAATACCAAATGGGCAACACCAACAACGAACGAAGCACACCACTAAAATAGTAATAAAAAAAATTAAATTAGTATTGTAGTAATAAAAAAAAATTAAATTAGTATTGTAGTAATAAAAAAAAGAAAGAAAGAAAAAGAAAAAAAGAACCGAAAAAAAAAGAATAGCAGATCTTTTTATACTGTTGTATAACTGGTAATGATCATAACATTGGTTATTTTAATTATATTTCTACTAAAAAATACTAAAATAAGATACTAAAAGAGACAGAAATTACAAAATTCAAAATGCACAAAAAAATTCTAATACTATTTATTACTAATCTAACCAAATGATTTCATGAGAAAGATAATGTTCAAAAAAAAGACATTTAACTAAAATAGCTTTTATGCAAAAACTTTTAAAATTCCATATCATTAACTAAGTATTATGAAAATATTTTTTTGAAAAAAATAAAATCAATATTTCTATTCATAAATAATCGAAATTTGGATTAGTAAAGATTGCATCAGAATTTTTACTCTTTTAATATTTGATTATTTTAAATATAAAAAAAAATAAATATATAATAAAAATTTTACCTGTTACAGAATGCTACCTGCTCATTTTCTATTGTAACTTGCTTATGTTCTTTTATTAGATTAAAATGATTAATTTGATTAATCTTTGATTAAATTAATAATATAAATATTAAAAAAATACTGACTAGAAAATCAAGTACTAAAAATACTGAAATCAAATACTAAAAAAAAAAAATAATGCAAATTTGAAATGTGCTAAATAATCTTTGCTAACCTGATACAAATTTTACTGAAAGTTAAAGTACTATAGTAAAAAAAGTAAAATTTTTTTTAAAAATTAAAAGAAATAAAAAATAACGTCTTTATGAAACCATCAATATTCAGGTTAGTAATAGTTGTATGAGAATTTTTTAATAATTTGAATTTTGTAATATTTTTATCTTTTTTAATATTCGATTTTAATATTTTTAATTTAATAAATTTAAGAGTGTTGCTAACTTGCCCCCTGGTGATATAACTACCCTATAATTTGCCAATTAGATTGCAGGATCTTGTGTAACAAAATAAAGAAAATTTTAAGAAAATTTAGAAAAATATCAAAAAATTATCAATATTGCAAAATTTTATTACAAAAACTAGCTTTGGGCTATTAAATAAAAGTTTTTGGCATCTAATTTTGCATATAAATAATCAATCCATCCTCTAACTTAATATACCTATACCCTTACCCTAACCCCAATCTTTAAAAAATAATTTTTTATATAAAAAACTTCTATAAAATAAAGGGTGGTTAAAATTTATAACTTTTAACCAGGTGTTAAAATTAGTTAAATTCTAAATTTAAAATATTTTAATATATTATTGGATTATTACCAATCAAACAAATGTAAATATTACAAAAAATTCAAGATGTACTAAAAGTTTATGGTACAATTTTTACTAAATTGAATCATAATAATTTCATAAAAAGCTGATTTTCATTAGCTCTTTTAAAATCATGAAAAGAAAAAAACTAATTACAAATAATTTATATATGCGAATGAGGCTAAAATAAATATATTAAAAAGATATCATTAATTTAATAAAGATAATAAAAACAAAATCTTATAAATACCTTGATTTTTTTTAAAGTGTATCTTCTTTTCTAATTTCTGTTAACTAATTTATACAAAAAAAAAATTCATATAAAAAATGCCTGCTAAATTGTTAACTATCGGCTATGTTCATTCCTGCATAGAATGAATTACTCAAGAATTTCTTATAAAAGAAGTAACGGGTATTGTAAGACTACAGGATGATGACCCGACCAAAATAATATACTTAAATGTTAAAGCCTTCCTCTCCGTAAATGATCCAACGAATAATCTTATAGAACCATTTGAAACTGGGGATGTAATATATTTGAAGAGAAAATTAATTAGCAATAGTAATTATTATTTGGTATATCGATTTTTGTCCCTATTTTTTTTTTGCCTAAAAAAAAAACTATTCGATTGATTGATCGTTTTTTAAATTAAAAATATTTAACAGGTTAGTGAAACCCTACTCCGATTCCTTAAAAACCTTTCGCAATAAAAAAATTACAATGCAAACCACAAATCCCGTATTGACTCGTCCAATAACATCGCTGTACTACGTGTAACGCCCACCACGTGAAAATCGGTTAAAAAACTGGCTAGTTGGAGCTAAAATCTCTGATTACGTTCTATATCAAAAACAACCAATCGATCGATTAATTGATTAATCGATTAGTTGTTTTCAATATAGAACCATTGTAATCAGATATCTTAGAGTTCCAAAGTCATATTCAAGCTATATATTTTGATGTCGATACTAATCGATTAATTAATCGATTTTTTTGGCCAACACTACTACTAAGTGTATCATGTACAGCAACCGTGTACAACCATGAATTGATGATCTAATGCGGTAATTAATATCCCTATATCCTTTTTCCTGTACAAATGGAGTCTCTCAAAAATACATTGATTGTGCTATTGCTTCCGTATTGTTTGTTATATAGTTTAATCTCTGCCAATACAGAAAAAGAAATTTTTACTTCTAAAGCTGAAATCATTCCAGAATCACTTTCCATGAAGTCAATAACTGGAGCGTGCAAGAAAGTCTCGTGGTAGGCTTATTCAATTATTAATGATTATTGTTATTTTACAATATTAATTTTTTTGGTTTTCATAACATAAAATTTTGAAAAATGATCCAGAATCCCGGCTTTTAATTTCATTTTTAAAAAATTTTATATATAAAAAGCGTTGTTCTCACTTTCCCGAAGTCCACCTTTTCGAAATGCTATTTCTCCAACTCCATATAAATCCGATATCCCTTTTTCTTGACAGGACTATTTCTGGTTCTGTTCATTTAGCTGACCGACAATTTAGTTTACCGACAGTTTATTTCACCGACAGTTATTTCATCGACAAAGTAATTCGGTCATTGTCGTTTAGATTAGAGTTAAGGTAGTGCAATGTTTAATGAAATTGCATGGATCCTGTTAGTAAAATGGAATTGTCAGTATTACGACTTCGGCAAATGGTATTTCAGTGGATTTCAAAATTGACCTGGCTAGTCACGAGAACCGATTTATTAAGTTTGTATAGCCTATAGCCGAACAATTACGTAATGTTACTTTGTAAAGACTTTAAAGCCACCATATACAATCCAACGTTACGAACGCGTCATACCTTACAAAACTTCTGAGGAATTCGAGAGTACGGAACGAAATGAAAAGTAAATTTAGTATATTCTTGACGAATTAGAAGAAGGGAAGACATTTGAGACAAGAGTATCTTATGCTTCAACGGTATGTATTCATTTTATTTTAGGACAGCCAATCATAAAATTAAAATTTTCAATTTATTATAATTTGTAATAATTCGCCCACAATCTTCGTGTTAAATATATTGGATTTCAAAGAAGCAATGTAAATCTTGCGAAAAAATAATGCGATTGATGAACAGGTAATTTTAAATTGGTACATCGGTTTCTCATAATACTCTCTTATGTTAATATTTACGGATTTTTCATCCGAAATTCAGTATTACAAAAAAATTTCTCAGAATGAGAGCAATTTATGATGGTGTGTCTATCCGTCATGGCAGAGATTCCAGGCTTGTAATTTACAACGTTTGGTAAGTCTTTTTTTTTTTTGATTTACTAATAAATATAGAAAATAGTAGGCATGGACGTTATTTCGAAAATCGTGACCCAAAAATAGTATATATAGTTCTAGATAACGCCCATGCGCGTACTGAAATAACGCGCATCCATTATGCAGTAATTTAAAAAAAAATAATATTTCATGATATACTATTTTTTTTCAATGATTACCATTACATCGTGCCTTTAAGTTGGTTCAAACGTCTCAAACTTTTATATTTCTGGCTTTTTAGTTTTGATGTTTATTTAAAAATGGATGCATTTAATTTATGCATAATCAAATTCTGTCAAATCTAAATAAACTTAAAAAAAATAACGGAAATCTCTAGATCTCAATTTTGAGCCTTTATATTTGTCTCAAACTTGTATATTTTGGGGTGTTTTGGGGGTTTTTAAGTTTTGATATTTATTTAGAAGATGGTTTTTTATTATCAAATTTATTTACATCCGAATTCTATCGAATTCTATTAAATCATCGTGATACGTACAAATGCTAATACCAGAATTATTTTGGGTTCGAAATAACATTCTCGGAATAACACCCAGGTAGCGCTATTTTGAGTTTTAACGGTATTCTGATTTCTATGTGTGTGTGTGTTTTTTTTTTAATTGTTTATCAATTTTTAAGTTTGATGAAACAATTTAAGATTGGCATTTTATAATCGATAAATGTAATTTAACCGTTCAACTTATAAATTGTTTAAATTTCAATAAATTTACTGTATATCAATGTCCATTTTCGTTTTTTATTAAATTTTTCAAAAAATCGACCAATGAATAATTTTTTTTTTAATTCCAAAATAAAACAAAATTATATAAATATTTATTATATTTTTAAATTTATTTACACAATGTAAATATAGTACAAAAGCAAGATAATACAAAGTATATTTATAATTCCAAAAGATTAAATTTCTTCAAATAGCTCCGAACCAATCGACGAGAGTTTGGATGTTTTAATTTTTTTTATAAGCGAAAACTAGTTCTAACTTATAAAAAAAATAAAAACAAAACCAAACTCTAAATGGAAACGAATTTTGACCTAATAAAATTTTAGAATTTTTTTTTGTAAGTAATCGAAGAGACCCGGGGTGCCTCACAAGACGTCTACTGTCAGCATTTGGTACTTACTACCGCATGAATCCAGGCACGCTTAGAGGTAGTATTGTTATATATAACGGGAGATCGTTACTTATCTTTTAATACACATCAGCGGGTATAAAAAATCTATAAATTGGAAATAAAAATGTGTTTTTAATTAAAAAAAAATGAAGTGCGTATAGTTATAAATAATAAATGTATAATCGAAAATTGTATAAGCGGAAAAATAAACAAATGAAAAGTGTAAGTTAAAGTTAAGGAGTTGAGCAAGTCAAAAAAGCATGACTGAAGTTCAATTTAATTGGCTGCAGACATGCTGACGATCATCACAAAATTCATCACGTGTCCCAGCTTGCAGATCTCAGTTATTAAATTGTGATTGGTCGATTTAGATTTTATTACAGATCTAAAGAGAAAAAAAAAAAATAAAAAATAAAAAATTTGTTTTAAAGTTTGACGTGGTTAATGTTTTGATGAGTAAACTTTTTGTAGCTAAAGTTTAATGTGTTGAAGTAATTAGATTTAAAAAAAAAAAAAAGTTTGTCATAGCTGCCAAGACCAAAGTTTTATTACTGTGAAGTTTTTTTAAGTTCGCCGCCAAGACTTGCCNGTCAGCATTTGGTAGTGAGAGACTATGTTCTGAAAACCATCCCAACAATATATCCCAATGGCTTTCAAATAGTCTCCCCCAGACGAATCACGTATATCCGCTGTGCTTACTACCACATGGATCCAGGCACGCTTAGAGGCGGTGTTGTTATATATAACGGGAGATCGTTACTTATCTTTTAATACACATAACAAGACATCAGCGAGTATAAAAAATCCAATTTCTTCAAATAGCTCCGAACAAATCGACGAGAGTTTGGATGTTTTAATTTTTTTTATAAGCAAAAACTAGTTCTAACTTATAAAAGAAATAAAAACAAACCAAACTCTATATGGAAACCTAATAAAATTTTAGAATTTTTTTTTTTTGTAAGTAATCGAAGAGACCCGGGGTGCCTCACAAGACGTCTACTGTCAGCACATGGTAGTGAGAGACTATGTTCTGAAAACCATCCCAACGGCTTTCAAATAGTCTCCCCCAGACGAATCATGTGTATCCACTGTGCTTACTACCACATGGATCCAGGCACGCTTAGAGGCAGTGTTGTTATATATAATGGGAGATCGTTACTTATCTTTTAATACACATAACAGGACATCAGCGAGTATAAAAAATCCATAAATTGGAAATAAAAAAAGTGGTGTTTTTAATTAAAAAAAAATTGGATTGTGTATAGTTATAAATAAAAAAATATGTAATCGAAAATTGCATAAACGGAAAAATAAACAAATAAAAAGTGTAAGTTAAAGTGTAAGAAGTCAAAAAAGATCCTTATATATATTTCTGGATTTTGTTTTTGGCACGTCTATTGTTTCAATATAAACACGTGATTACGTAATTGATCATTTTAGGACATTTTACGTATTTGTCAGGTAGTACAAACCAAAATAGGAATAAACTAAGCGCATGAGATAAAATTTTTAGAGTTAGGGCCTTTAACTTTAGAGGCTATAGAGTTAGAGTAATTCTTACTATATGTAAAACTTCATTCCGTCGTTTTTATTTAGTGCACCAAGATCGATTTAAACATTAGTTTTTGCATATTTTCGCTTTTTTCTTCTTTTTGCGTGTTCGGGTTCTTCGTCGGGCTGATTCGGACTGCACCAATTAGATGATCTACACCAATCAAAACAAAAAATACGCAATATCTGATATTTTAAAGTAACGTATTGACGTCGATTATTAAAAAGGGGACAAATTCTTGCAAAATTTTGACAATATAAATCTCTATTTAGGTTACCTAATACAAGGTTTGTTTGATTAGTGTAGGCGCGGTATACAATGTAAATCAAAATTATATGTGGATTACTTATTTTTTATAGTAGATGAATTACGTAATATATTTTTTATATATAAAATCGTGCTTCACTTCTTTAGATGCATGGGTTATATTTTTGATATAATTTTAAATTATGAATTTCAATTGTCTCTGCTTTATGTATTTTTTATGCTTTTACATATAAAAATAATTAATAAACATTTTGTATCGCACTTATTATATTTAATGATTTCATATAAATAACATATATTGAATTTCGTTAAAGAGAAACCTTAAAAATTTCATTGGATAAAACTTTCCAAAGCATACCTGAAGCTCTATTTATGCATAATAGTATTGTACAGTTACAATATATATAATCAATTTGATGTTAGAAAATCAGTCATATCCAGATACATTCTTAATTCTTGGTTAATTATTTTATAAAAAACAAAAATTTTTATCCTATTTTTTTAAAATAGCTTTAATGTTCGATTTTCTTAATATATAATATGGGTTTGAAATTAACAATTACCAGTAATCGCAATTTTTACTCATTTTATCAGCTTTTTAAAATACCTAAAGCTCACATATATTAATAAGATGATATTTAAAATCCAAGCATTTTAACTTTTAAATAAGACTCGACATGTTTGTATGCATATATAAGCTTCAATTAATATGAGCTTTAAATTATGTGATAATTATATAATATTACTTTAAAACATTATAACTCTGCTTTGGTAAAAGCAAATTTAATTATGTATTTGCAAATGATGTATAGTGTAATTTTGAATCTATTTTTGTTATATTTAATATCAATATGTAGACTAATGTGTCTATATGATCTAACCTTAAAAATAGCAATAATTTTACTTAGTGTTTCGATCCTATTCTTTAAGGGCCATTCGGATTAAAATCAGATCCTACTTTGTGTATCCAGATGATAATCCGAATCTGGATAAATCCGAATTCAATTATTGAATCTGGATTCTATATGAGCACAAAGTGCTATTACTTTACTCATTACATTTACAAATTTGGCTACAAATGCTAATATTTATTGAAATATACCAAATTTGAATAGTTTATTTCAAATACTGTATCTAACAAAATGAAATGCCAATTTCGAATTTAATAAATTAACAAAAAACGTGTCAGACAAATGCAGTGAGCTATGCGAAATATAATTAATTTTTGTGCATCAAAAGATTAAGATTGAATTTTAGTGAAGAAAGTTCTATAACAAATTAATGTAAGTTTTTTTTTAGTTATTACTAGTGATTTGGCCCGGATGGGTGTTACCCGAAATTATTTGGATAAACGCTATCCGGACTGTAACTCTAGATAAATTAATTATCTTATTAGAATTTTATATGATACCACATAAAAATTTGATTTTCATAGGTATCGAACACCTCAATCCAGTATGGTTTCGTATTGTAATTAACATTTGATTTCTATCACAATTTACTGTAAATTTTTTTTACAAAACTTACCGATTATTGTGGTGATTTACTTTAAAAAAAATTTCTGTACGGACAACCAGAATTGTATAGTATGGGAAATTACAGTATGGTACCGGTATGGTATCGATTAGTATTTTCGCAAATCAATATGGTGTGGGTGAGCATATCAGTATAGTACACCCCGAATTTTTAAAATCTGTACCATACTGATCCAGTGTTATATATATTAGTGTTTAGGGATAGAATTATAATTATAGTTGATTATAAAGTATGGTGCAGGTTTTAAAAATCAGCCTATATTTTGGGTATTTTACTGACCTGCCATACTGATCAGCAGAGGTGTAAAATACCCTTATTGCACGGTGTTATACATTAAAAATATTTTTGCGCCGAATCTCCCTTATGATCATCACCCCTGTGATCTTATCCCTGCACCATCACGATCCGATCGATCTTCCGTAAACCTTAAACCGTCCCACGATGATGATTGTTTATCCCTTCCTAAATTATGACACCTATACCTACCCTACGTTATTGCCTTATGTGGTAGTTGTATTGATACGTACTCCAGATCCCCAATAGCTTAAACACACCCGCTAATGATATTAAGTATCCCACGCCCAATTAAGAAGTATAGTCTACGCGTCCTTTGAATTGCTCATGTTAATAGCAGGCTTTCATATATTATCGCAAATCTTCTAGCCTGAAGGAGTGATACTACGGAAATGTTGAATGGTTATACTTCGGCGGTAAGACTTGAATTGGGTAGAGTCGCGAAGGGAAAGTTTAATTGGTGTTTAGGGAATTAAAGATTAGTAATATCAGAAGGAAGTTATCCCGATGAATGTTTCGGGAAGGAGGGAATTCTAAGTAGTCAATATGTATAAAAGACCATTATATCTGCCTTGCATGTATTTTAGACTTCGTTCTCATTTTATGAATAAAGATCCAAGTGTGATTCATATCTTGACCCTATATAATATTATCATGTGATGACTATTTCTGTTTACTATCCCGATAGTCTACCGGCGGGTCTGATATCTCTCAACCGAATAGTAACAATGGGTCTTATGTGACAACCCGTGCTTTTTTCATTTACTTATTGGCACGGTTATATGGGTGTTGAATAACCCATTACACACACAGATTCATATTTAAATCCCGTGCCTTCGGCACGGAATATGAACCTGTGTGTACTGGGTTATTCACTACAACCCATACAATAACTATAAATTATTCCTAATCTGCTGTAACCACCTAATGATTCATAATTTACTGTTGTTACAAATCGACACACATGATCAAACAATTTTTAATGAATTTGAATTGTGAAAAATTGTGATGACATTCTTGATCATAACTTGCTCATCGCTATATTCGTCTTAACATTTATCACAGGTTGTCTTGATTATTTACTTTATTGCTATATTAGTTTTAGTACACTGATCACATTTTGGGTATAACCATAGTTTTATTGGTTGGTAGATCAACATAAAACAAAAATCGCTGAGAAAATTAGCAATTATCAGATAATCTGGGCAACAAAAATTCCAAAACTAGAAATCAATCATCTAAATCTTTGGTGGAATATAATTTTTCTTAATATTTGCTAATATATTCGCTATTTTTATTGATCCTATGTTTTCCTTTTTATCTATTGTGGAACAATTGTTCTTGTTCTTCTTCTGCACTTGCACTTATTCTTGCACTTGCTCTTGAACTTGAGACCATTATACAAAACCCTTTCAAATTCATGAAACATTTGATTAACTTTTTTTTTTTTAGCATATTCACGTTTCTCGATTTTAAGAGAGTTGTTTAAGAGAGTTGTTTAAGAGAGTTTTTTAAGTTAGCAGCTGATTTGAAATTTAGTGGGACACATGATGAATTTTATGGATCATCTGCAAATTTCAATAATTAATATAATTTTATATTATCGAAAAACTTTACAAAATTCATCATGTGTCCCACTAATTTTCAAATCAGCTGTAATAGTAATATATTTATCGTCTGTTGCTGGTAAATTGACAATCACATGTTAAGATATTTTTGGGATTATGATCTGGATAATCCTTATCCTTAATCTGTAAATATTACAGATCTATCTGGTTAAAATTAATGAATACGGATATCTGTATTCAATCTGAATTATCAGATCCATTCGAATTAGTGGATTACGGATCGAAACACTAAATTTACTATTAAAATATAATAATTTAGAAATTTAAATAATATAATAAACTAGAAATATATCTGATATTAATATAGGTTTAAAATTATACTATTTATACTACCAAAACCCCCATTCAAAAAATTAAAACTCTTTCCAGTGATCACTTGGACAAATTTCCTGATGAAAGAAAACAAAAAGTTTTTTGTTGGAGCGTTGGTAGTAGTCGCAGGACCTACGGTTTTTACAAAGATCAACTTTCTCTATCTAAGAGGACTTGACTTCTTTGATATATTCAGCATGCAAACCAAAGTGTATTAGTACAAGATAACTGACAGGTGGTGGTGCCCTTGTACAGAAAATTTTGGTGGAGTCATCACTTCTACTCTGTCGATGAAATAACCTGTGTCATTATAATGGGGAACAATGAGTTTTTTGATTACACTCTCACTTAAATTTCTTACAAGTAATTCCTTGGCATCATTTTTTTCGTCTTTCTGCCATTTTTCAAAATTTTCAACAAAAAGTAGTGATTTGGCTTACCCTTCTAAACGATCAGCAGTGTTTACTTTTCCAAATTCAAATGGACCCAGTAGAATGCAACCACATGACATGTTTGTTTATGAATACGGTTTTGGTGCTACTCTATATAATGTTGCTCCAGTCAATAGTTAAGGAATATCCGAGGTTGGTCATATAGTCAGAAAAAGATATTAGTTAAGATGTAGCTTTACAGTAAAGATATACAATAGTTGTATTTGTTATATAATTTTTATTTAGCCTTTCACAGGCTATAATAGTATATTTCCTTTTCTTTTTTTTTTTACTTGTTTTTTGTTTCAGTTTTTTGTTAGACTAGCCTTCATGCTTATACTATGGAGTATTTTTTTTTTGTTTTTCTCTTCTATTTTTGTTTTTTCTTTTCTTTTTTTGTATTTCTCATTTTCTTGGCTTAATTTCTTTTTTCTTTACCTCTTCTCCTTATCTTGTCCTTAGTAAATTTCTTGTTAGTTAAAGGAATATGAAGTAGAGAAGAAGCCATTTTGGTGTAGCACTGAGGCTAGTTTAACATAGCCTCTAGTTTTTAGATTTATCTTCAAATTAGTGCAGCAGGTTGCACTTGGGCACCTTATAGACAGCCAAGTGATGTCAGATTTCAAATTAAGAGTAAACAAGTGTATTAAAGTAGCAATATACTTAGTATCTTTATAAAATACTAGTAAAACTGTCTAAGTAAAAAAAAAACTATTTATACCAGGGTTGTGAATAAACAATAGACAGTCTAATAGTCTAATAATATCTAATTAAAGCCATTAAACAATAAACAAATAAAATATAGTTTAAAGTAATCTGATTGGTTAATTTTAGAAATTATAATCTGGCTAATATTTCTTAAACCGTCCAGTGGCCAAATATGCCTGCTAAAATGTATTTTTTTCATATTTTTTATAATAACTTGAAATTTTATTAAGCATATGTTCCCGTCTATAAAAAAATTTTTTGCTATTACACGTCACTCTAGTTATACCGACATCTGGATATAACGACATCATAGTAAAATCTTTCTATACCGACATTTTTTTTCAAAAATTTAATATAAAATGTCGGTATAACTCACTATATCGACATTTTGAATTTTTTTACTAATGAACCAAAAATGTCGATATAACCAGAGTAACGTGTATAAAAAGTTAAAATTTTATTTATAAAATTTAGAGATGGGCAAAATACAAAATTTTCATTTTAGCATGCATATGCGCATGCATTTTTTGCATGCATGCATGCATGTTTTGACCAAAGTTATGATTTAATTTCTTAATGCTGACTAGCATTAATTGCATGCATGCATGCAGTCATGCGCATAGTGCCCATCTTTAATAAGATTATAAAAATTTTAATAATTAAAGTTATTTTTTAAACCAAATTCTACAATTTGTATCAAAATTATATGGGACTTATGCTTAGAATTTTAAAAAGTTTGTTAATGAATAAAAATAAAATTTTGTATTTTTTTTAAAAAAAATTGATTTTTAAAAGTTTTACTATATAGACAACTTTATTTTTTTTCTTATAATTTAAAAATAAATATTGCTATTTTATAATCCTGATTTTTAAATATTAATATATAAAATTTTTTTAAAATGTTTTAAATTTTAATAAAAATAGATCAGAAACAACTATTTTAATATTTTAGTAGCCAAATACGTCCGCTAGCTGCTGACGGTTTAAGGGATAATGTCGAGATTAATGTGAAATCGGATTATTGTAAAATCTACATAATCTCTGTATCACTAAAATTTCTGAAAATTGTATAAACAATTGATCTAATCGATCTACACTATATAATCAAAACAATCGAATGCTATAACCGGTTGGTATGCCTATATGCTGCATAAATCGCATTCCTGATATTTATATATAAAAGACCTTCTAACTGTATCAACAAAGTGACCCTAACTCTAACCCTAACTCTAACCACAAGGAAAAATAGAGTCTATAAACTACTAACAAAAAAAAAATTTGCCTTGTGTTTAGGGTTAGGATTATGGTTAGGGTTGACTTTTTGATATAGTTAGAAGATCTTTTATTTATATATATCAAAAATGCGATTTATGCAGCATATGGTCATATATTGAATTAACTTCTGATAGTCCCCAGTTATAGTATTCGATTGTTTTGATTTTGTATAGTGTGGGACATCTAAAAGCAGAAATTATGAAATTAGTCACATTTTCAAAAATTTATAGTAAAATTTAATGTCTTTGCATTTGGATTGGCTAATAATTATTTTTAAAATTAGCCAATAGCAGAAGGCTAAAACATGTGACTTGTCCCATTTTTGGCTAAATTTTTACGCATTATATAAAAATACTATACTTTTAAACTCATTAATTGAAACAATATACAATGGTTTTTGAAAAGTTAAGGCTGCTAAGTTGTAGTAAATTAGCTAAATTACAAAATAGGTGCCTATTTTTTGTGATATTGTTTTTATATTGAATATTATTAGCTTTGAAAGTTTGTAAAGTCTTTAGGTGTCCTGCACTGTAGTATAGATAGGACCCCGGACAATTATATTTAATCTGGTATGTATGAAATGAGGTAAATTTTTAATAAAAAATTTAAAAGGTGGTATGTAATAAATGAGTTTTTTAAAAAATTGTGTAGGGATAAGATGAGATAAATAAAAAAATAAAAAAATTGTGGTAGGATTTTTATAGGTAAATTTTTTACAATTTTTAAGGTAGTATAATATAATTAAAGTAAATTATTATACTATTATGTATATATAAATTATTAAGAAATAATATAATGTTCACTATAGGTGATTATCACCTGTGATCTACAATGCATAAATAAAAATAAATCATTTTATTAAAACAAAAAACAAACCTTTTTAATGTTAGGGTTAGGATAAGGGTTAGGAATTAGAAGAGTGCTTTGTATATAGTAAAATTTTGCAAAGAATTTTTTTTTTGTATAAAAAACAGTAGTTTTATAAACAAATTTCTAGATTAGAAGCAATTTTTTAAAAATTTCTTGTTTTTTGTTTGTTTTTGTTATACAAAAATTGATTAAATGTTACACCTAATCCTAAATTTTGATTGGCTATTGTACTACAGGTGATAATCACCTGTGGTGTATATTAGAATTCTCCAATTATTAATTGGATATTTTTAGTAGTACCTGCTATTGAATTTTATTAAATAATTTTTATTGAGAATAAGAGAATATATGTATCAATACAATGAATATATAAACTAAATAGAATATTTTTTTAGAAATACTAATTTTAATTGCATTAAATATTACTATTATATTATTTAAATTTGTTATATTTGTATTAGTTGATTGTTTTTTATACTATATAAACAAGCTAACTTTAATATATATAATATTTAAGTTATTATAAAAATTGAATCAAATATTAAATATAATATAAATTAGAGTAGCTGCATAATGCAGTCTCACTAAAACTTAGAATGTTATATTTATAATTAAATCACAAAATTAAAATTTTCTGTAATAGATATATTATTTACATTATTCAATTTTTTTAATGATAAATATAGATTTTAAATAAATATAGGTTTTATAAGTACTATTTATATGCCAAATAGACTTGATTATTCTAAGTAATTCATTTGTTATAAAGAAAAAAAATAAATACATTACTGGATATTTTGTATCAAAACATCTATCTGGTTTTGAATTTAATACACTCACAATCTGAGCCCCTTTGTAGTTCAAATTAGTACATCAAATTCAAAGCCAGATATTTTTTAAGTATTATATAAAAACAATCACTCTATGATTCTTTAAAAAATAATTATTGGTTGCTTCAAATTCATTAACTATATAATATAATTAATATTGTAATAAATTAGGTTTCAAAGAATTTAAAACCTCATTATTATTGTAACTAAAATATATTGTTACTTCTTTTATAATAAAAATAAAACAATTGAAATATAATAATATAATAATAATAAATTATTACTTTATAAATTTTAAAATTTATCTTGATTTGGGCAAGTTATAGAAAACAAAAAATTTTTTGTATAGTATAATCTAGTAGGTAAAAGTTTAGGTAAATTTTAAATTTTTTATATGTAGTATGCATAAAAGTGGGTATAAAATCTAAAAATTTTTGAGGTAGATTTCTTCAAATCTTCTAATGTTATTGCCTATCACATTATATATAATTGTCTGGGGTTCTGTATAGATTGATTAGATCGATTGTTTACATGATTTTCAGAAATTTTAGGAAATCTGATGATAAGGAGATCATGTGGATTTCACAATAATCCAATTTCATAATAATCCACGACATATAATACTAAATTAGACCAATAGGCCAATAGACAAGTTAATTTATTAATAAACATACTACTGTCTAATTAAATATATATTTATTTAAATAGATATTGTTTACTCTCATAGACATTAGAAAGTTAAACTATTTGGCAATTAGACAATTGAATTTTTATTCTATCATGAATAAGCACCTCTTTTTTAAAATTTTAACTTTAAATATCTTGATAATTAATTAGTCAATTTAATAAAATTTTTTAATTTCAATTTTATAAATTTATAAAATTAAAATAAAAAAATTTATTAAATTTGATTGGTTAATTGTCAAGAAATTTAAGTTTAAAATTTTAAAAAAAGGGGTGCTTATTTATAATAGGATACAATAAACTATGTTTATTTATAACATTGATTTATATATTATTTACAAAATAGATTGATTAACAAATCTTAAAAATCTTATCATATATAGTTGCTAGTTATAAAAAAAATACTATTATTTAAACTACAAGAATCTAATTAATTTTTTAGATTACTATGACTTTATCTTTAATACACTTTATAAAAAATGAACTAGGTTTAAATCACTATATAAAAATTTTTAGATTATGTAATATACAGTACAATTTATTTTTATTTATTATACTTATATTTTATTATTATTGTTATATTTATCATTATTTTTAAGTTTTAATTATTTATATATTAATGGATATCCGTTTGCTGTACTAAATATAGTACAATGTACTAAATTTAGTACAGTATTAAAAGTTAAATTTTGAAAAATCATAAACAACTCTTCCCGATGATCACCTGTACCAAACCGTTACAGAAGAGTAACTACATTTAAAGCAAAAATCACATTAGAAAACAAGGTAAATCGACTAAATAAAGAAGTGTGCTACTAAAAATAAGCAGTAGTTTAGTATTAGCTCTAGACTCAACGACATAAACTTGAAGAGTCTTGTATATTTCTTTGCTTTTGGAAAAAATTTAAACCTTTTTTGAGGAAATTAGCTAACCCCTGTCTGCAAATCGTTGGTGACTAATCGGGTAATGTGTAAACAAACAAGCAAACAAACAAATATTAGACAATCAAGTAAACAAATCATGTGCACAAAAGCAGAATTGAAACAACGCCAAGAATTTTCTAGAATTTTCTAGCACAAATTATATATATATGTAATTATCCCAAAAAATGGGGTTGGAAATTAAATATCAAAACTTTTTCCTTAAGGAACAGAATTCACAGGAACTTATCTTTAATAAGTTTAAAAACAGAACTCTTAAAAAAGACAAACGTATAGCGAAATTCTTAGGACTGGAAAGGGCAGGAATTGTCTACATAATTAGGCAATTATTGGACACGTATGGATGGATAGAACAGAAAAAAGCTAGTATCGGAGGAAGAGAATCAATTTGTAGAAATGGAAATTGAAGACAATAAAAGGAAAAAGGAGATCATCTTCAGTCTAGAAAATCCATACAGGAGAACACCTGAAGTAAAACAGAAGGAAACAGCATTGTCAAGAAAGAAGATAATGTTAGACCTAGAATGTGGCACCATGGACTATGAAACTGAAGAATTGGAAGAATCTTTAAAGAAGAAAGCTCTACAAAAGAAAAGACAGCGAGAAGAAATGTTAGAGAAGAAAGTAACAATTAACGGAGTTACAAAATTGATAGAGAAAGATATACAAAAGGATAATTTAATGAAGGAGGAAGTTGAATTAAACGAGCTAATAGACGAAATGCATATTGACTGCACAATCCAAAACTCCAAGGAAGTTGATGGGCTAGACAACAATGCGAAATCTAATGAAGATAGTACAATACCACAAACAAAGATAGTAAAAATTTTTTAAGCTCCAATTATAAGTACAAAATTAAAGCCTAGGATCGAATTAACTTTATAGGATTTGCCAAGAAATGCAAGGGGCTGAACTGATAAGAAGATGTCTAAGCCCTTTTGGTCTGGCACGAGTAAAGGAATATGCCTTTTGGAAAAAATGAAGCAGCCTATATTGAATTAGTTCTATGCAACGAGACTAAAAAGAATCTATTAGAAAAAATGTGGGTGATACATTTTAAGGTTGTTCGTTTGACACACGAAAGGTTTGATACAGACACATTAACAAGCAGGAGTACTTATAGAGCAATCATTAAAATGTACCAAAAGTGGCAGTAGAATCTGCTTTATTAAGACAAATGAAGAGATTTAACGCAAAAGCAGTATATATATTTGCAAATAGCAATGGAAATCAAAGAGGTCTGGCAACAGTTATTTTGAAACAGCAGAAGATCTGGAAAATGCATTGAAGGGAACAGCATATTATTATAGCACTAAATTGGTTTGGGAAACCAACATAGAAGCACCTGTCAATAGAAAAAAGCAAGAACGTAAATATGTGTCCAAACTATAGCTGCAAACATTTGAAAGGTCTGAAGTAGTGACATCACTATGTTACTCTTACGTCATATAGAATTGAGGTAGTAATGTCAATACGTCACTCTACACCCTTGCCTTTTGTTAATTGATGTTCTAATGTCTGCGACTCTAGTCCAAACATAAATAGGAGGACTGTCCGAAAGAAATTTTTATACAAAAAAATGTTGATATTCCGAAGAGAATACCATTAGCAGATATTAGCAATAGTATTAGTGAAAGGAATGGTGATAAAAACGATGGAAAGCAGATGAGGTTCCAACGGAAATATAGCCAAAATAATCAGATAAGATCCCAGAAACATGAAGAGGAACATCCTAACATAGGAATGTTGGAGGAAATTTTAAAAAGACTAGTTAGAATAGAAGAAAGATATGAAAATGTAGAGCAGGCACAGCCTGCTCTTCGCTCCTAAAACGGTGCCCAGGCGTCTCAAAGGGAAAAGAGAAGATCCTGCACCCTTCTAAAAATAAAACACCAATAGTGCAAGTTAATGAGTATCTTCTCAAAGTACAATACACGAGGAGGGTTTCGAAATAGATAGTTTTCTTAAAAGTGAATACGAATTTTTTAAAAAACAAAAAGAATTTAGGCCAACATATTTAGAAGAAGAAGGAGAGGTTTCTGAAGTAGGTAGGCTGGAGTCCAACAAGATAGGGACTGCCAGCATTCTGAAGCGTTTCAAAGATGGTGAAGAAATCATATTTAAGGTAGTAAGTCATAATATTAATGGAATCAAAAATTCAAATGGACACAAGTTAGGGGCATGCCATTTATTACGTAATTTTTACCATGGATACATGATTAGTAGTAGTGATCATGTCTATATATTACATTAATCAATTAGAATTAGATAAAATGATCACACCATACATGGGTAGAGGTGGCTACTAAGTAAAAAATATTACGTAATAAATGGCATGCCCCTTAGAAATGCTTGGAAAATGGATGGAAACAAGGGACTATGCAGTTATAGAACTTGTTGAGTCAAATGTGTCAGCTAAAGAAGGTTATTTCTTAACAAGAAATTTGGCGAATTATAACAGTTTCTGGTCGAGTAGTGATACAAACAAGAAAAAGGGTTCAGGAGTCGGTTTTCTTGTAAGAAAGGATTGGGAAAAACATTTAGGTCAAGTGGTTAGATATAGTAAATTTATGATCGAAGCAGTTTTTTATTTTAGACAACTAGAAATAGTTATTATTACGGTCTATTTACC
>QKWP01000070.1:559185-584080 GCA_003550325.1 Gigaspora rosea
TTTTTTTATTTTTATTTTCGTTATTTTATTTTTATTTTTATTTTTTTTTTATTAATTTTTATTTTTTTAAATTAATTTTTTTTTATTTAATTATTAATTGTTTTTTTTATTATTTTATTCATTTCTTTTTTATTTATTTTAATTTTTTTAATTATTATTTTTTTTTATTTAATTTTTAATTTTTAATTTATTAATTTATTATTTTTATTTTTTTCATTTCTACGATAGATCTAGATTAGATCATCACGTGATCAATCAATTTATTTTATTTTATTTTTTATTTCCGCCTTTTTTTTATTTAAAACTTATTTTAATAATTTTTCCCGTCCTTTTTTTAAATTATTAACTTATTTTTTTTTAACACCTTTTTTAATTTTTTTTATTCTCATGGCAGATTTTAATTATTTTTAATGTTTATTTTTATTAGATCTTCACGTGATACGTGATTCTTTTTTAATTTAAGTATTTTTTTTTCAAATTCGATTTTTTTAAATTTTTTTTTATTAATAACATAAATTTTTCTATTTATTAATACTGTATTTATTATAATTATTATTTAACTAAACTAATTTATTTTTTATTTTTTTCCCGTTACACTTTTCAGGAAATAACTTCGTCGTTGGCGTTGTCCATTTTGGAGCAACCTTTCTTTGTCGTTAGTGCCGTCTATTTCGGAGCAACTTCTGTCGCTGGTTGTTCGTCAATGGCCGCCGCTATTAGTGTTGTCCATTTCGGTGCATGCATTTTTTCGTTGTTGGCGTCGTTAGTTTAGTTGTGTTTTTATCGTGTTTTGTTCGAAAACAAACTTTCACGTTTTTCTTTTAGGATACAGTTTCGGATTTCGGCATTGGAGTCGTTAGTCAGTGCTTCGTTGTTGGTGTCGACCATTTCGGTGCATAATTCTCGCTGGCGGCAATTGATGTTTTTTCTTTTTCATCATATTTTTGTTGACGCGTCCTAGTTCTAAATACTATACTTTAGTTTTTCTCTTTTTTAGGATCTTTGTGTAATTTCGTGATTGCCTCAGCTGATTTCAATGTTGCTTCGAGTGCGTTTCAGAGATTCGTTTTGGATGACTATAAGTTTTTTTGGACGTTTCTTGTTTAACTACGTGGTGTCTTGTCGCGTTTCTTGTCATAGATTTTGTTTTGGGCGCCCTGTCAGTTTTTTTAGGTCTCTGTGCGAGTTCGTGGTTGTCTCTTCTTGGGTCTTTCTTGGGTCTCTGTGCGAGTTCGTGGTTGTCTTTTCTTGGGTCTATGTGCAAGTTCATGGTTGTCTCTTCTTGGGTCTCTGCGAGTTCATAGTTGTCTCTTCTTGGGTCTCTGTGCAAGTTCGTGGTTGTCTCTTCTTGGGTCTCTGTGCGAGTTCGTGGTTGTCTCTTCTTGGGTCTCTGTGCGAGTTCGTGGTTGTCTTCTTGGGTCTCTGTCTGTGCGAGTTCGTAGCTGTCTCAAGTGTCTTGTCACCAATTTCAACGTTGCTTGGTGCGTTTTTGGGTGTCTTGTAGATTTTACCTTGGGTACCTTGTTAGTTTTCTTAATTAATATATATGTAGTTGCTGATACTGTGAATAGCAAATTGGCAATTTGCTAGCATATATGTTAATTGAATTTAAAATCCATATATGATTGTAGACGGTGTAAATATAAGTAGTAAAACCTCTGGCAAGCTCTAGCCATATGAATGTGATGGATAACTATCTTGCTAAGTCTGCTGGCTTATATTTTTTATATGTCTTTATCTTCCGGCTCACCATGAGATCATTGATTTTAAATTCTTTTATATTTATTTTATTTTTTATATTTTATTTTTAATTAATATATATGTAGTTGCTAATATTGTGAATAGCAAATTGGCAATTTGCTAGCATATATATAATTAAAATTATTACTTTAGGGTTAGGGTTAGGGCATATTAGTTAGTATTAGATTTTTTTTAGTATAAATTATGTGATTAAGGTTAGTTTGTTGGATTCTTGTTAATTTTGTATTAATTGTATAATTGTATTAGTTAAAAGTAAATACTTGTTATTTATATTATATAAATAAAAAATTTTAAATAACTTAATTAGTATGTATATTTTTAATAAATTAAAATTAAAATAAAGTAGTAATATTATATTTTTACAGAATTTATATATGCGATATATACCTGATATATATACGGCATATATACTATATATGTACTATATGTGTCCGACATGTGTCCAATATTCTACATGACTCTACACATATCGGGTACCCTATAATATATATCGGGTACATGATGCATTACAGAATTTATATATGCGATATGTATACAGCATGTATTAGGCATGTATACTATATGTGTACTATATGTGTCCGATATGTGTCCGATATCCTGCATGAACTCTACATATATTGGGTATGTGTATAAATATATCCTACACATATCGGTCACATATCATATATATATAGTATACATATCGGGTATCCGATATTATACCGATGTGCATCGTTTTGACCTGTGATATATCTTCAAATGGTAGTGCTGATGCCAAATTAGAGTTTATCTTTTTAATCCAATCTCCATCCCTACCAATCTGGAGTTAGATCTAAATTAGATCTAGTTCTAGAAATGTATATTATGGTGTTTTTTTTGTTTTTTTTTTTTTTTTAGCTTCATTTTGGTTTTTTTTGTAATTTTTTTCTAGTGAGATAAATAGTAATTTTTATTTTTTTTAAACTAATACGGGTTTCATTTTTTTTTGTAGGCTTGTATCACTAGAATCTGAATAGTGATTGGGATATCTTTGACATAAGTAGTCTTTGTTTTTTTTTTTTTGTTTTGAATATTAACTTTATATTATAACTGGAAATCGAGTAATAGAGACATACTTTGCAAGAACACTGCACCGATTTCTTTGAATTTTCAAAGGAGTGATCTTGGATTAGAAAAAAAAAAAGCATTAACCAATACACTTTACAAGAACACACATTAACTTCTTTGAATCTAATACTAGGAACTTTGATATAAGTGGTCTTCTTTTCTTATGAGATAAGTTGGTGTTTACTTTTTTTTTTTGTTTCTTTTATTTTCTTTTTTTGAACTAGACTAATTTTTTCTTTTTGTAGATTTGCTTTGCTAAATACTGGGTAGTGAAATTAGAATTGTGATCTTGCAAGATAGTAGTTTTCTTTGTTATTTGTCCTTTTTTTTATTATGTAAAATAAATAGTCTTTTTGGATTGCTTTTTTTCCAATGTTAACTTGTCTTTCTTTTGTAGTTTATCAAGTAGTGCCACCATTGTGGTTGTCATTGTTTATTGATGCTATTATTTGTAGCTTTCGCCATTTTTGGACTTTCATTAACTCATTTGTGAAGTTTTAGTTTTTTGCTGTTGTTTGTGGAGATTTCAGATTCTCGTCGTTTCAGCTTATTGGTTTTAGTTTTCATCACTTTCAGATCATCATTTTCAGATCTTCATTACTTTGGGTTTGTCGCTATTAAGGGTTCACCAGAGTGTAAAAATTAGCATTGGGAATAGTGGGTGATTTGGTTTTTCTTTTTTTTTTCTTTATTTACATTTCTAACTTCTTCTTTTTTTCTTTTTTGGGTTTGTATAAGTTTTGCTAAAACAAAACACATATATGTTATTGTTCACAAAATGGACAGTAATTAAAAAAATCATACCTGAATCAGATAATCGAATAATGGCGGAATAGCAAACTAGCTGCTTTGCAGCCATTTTGCTATTCTATTATTATTCGATCATCTAATCTGGGTATGTTTTTTTTTTATATTAGATCGCGAAATTGTACCAGATACATTGTAATTGATCTAGTTATTCGTCATAATTGATTCAATAAAATTACAAATTATATATCCTTTAATTTTATCTTTATTGACATTTTTTTTGTTGGAGCTATTGTTAGAGTCATTATTAGAACCGTTATTGAAGCTGTCATTGGAGTCATTGGAGTCATTGTTTCAACATGTTTACAATTTTTAGCAGTTGTTTCAGGAATTATAAAAACAGCTATTATTGTTTTTTAATTGGATCGAAGTAAATTTAGTCAGAGTTTATTTTTTTTTTTTTTTTTTTTTAAAGGGGGGTCTATCCTCTATTTCTTTATTAAGATTATAGTATGTGTTACATCAAATGTTACATGCAAGTGTTTACTATTACTAAGGAGAGATAGAAGTAAGGGCTGATTTACCCTCGACCTATTCTTTGCTAGAATGGTCGAATAGACCCCTAGACTATGGATTCAAAAAGGATTTTGTTGGGTGTTTTGCAGTTCACGATGTGGTGAAGGATGTTGTCACGTATTTGTAGGGGAGTGGGTGGTTTGGTTTTCGTAAAGGTCGGAGTTGGGATAGGCGTCGGATTGGGGACTGCCTCGTTGTGTCTGGCAGCACGAGAGGGTATCCAAATATTCTTATAGATGTATTCGACAATAAGGTGATGTAGAGGTGGAGTGTATTTCTTTCGTAGGGCGGTTGTATGGAAAGGAGCTAGTGTGATATTAGTGATTATCCCAATCAGGACTTTATTTTCTATATGGAGTTCTTTGAAACACCAGATAAAGTTATCAGGATCGGTGAGTTGTAGGTTGTTTTTCTCGGCAAATCTATTGAGAATATATTTGATTTCTTTAAGAAAATTCGTAGGGTTAGCTAGGCAGTTAGTCAGAGTTTATTTCTGAGGTTGTTATTTTTGTTACATATAATTATGTATAATTGATTAGTTGGCTAGTATTAGTCATGTGATTTTCTTATTTTTGATTGGCCGACAAGCAGGAATATATATCTCCCTGCTGGAAATATATATCCTGTGGGAGATGCCTAAAAGTACTCTTTAAAAAATTATTATTTATTTTTTTTAATCAGACCAAAATCAAGATTGGATCCAAAACAATCTAAAATTTTTTTTAATTTTATTACAAGTTTTTGTATGCTATGATTTTTTAATACTGTACTAAATTTAGTATAGCAAAATTTTAGAACAATACAACAAGTTTAAGAATAAGCTATTTTATTAATAAATATTGCTAAAATTGTTCAAAAAGATAGTTCTAATATTCAAATATATATTGGCAAAATTTGATTAAATTTGGTTAAATAAACAATTCAAAATTAATTTTTTTTATACTAAATTTAGTACAATAGCCAAACAGATACCCCTTAATAAAAAAAAGTTTATTTAAAAATTAATCATATCGTTAATTATACAAAATTATATGATCTGAAAAATTTTTGAATAGTGATTTAATCAGTTTATATATACTCCTATTAATATTACAGTCAACCCTCCATAAATGCAACCTCCATAAATGCAATACCTCTCTAAATGCATGTTTTTTTCTATTCCGTAAAATGTTATTAGTGCTAAATGCACATTCTATATTCTGTAAATGCACGTTCTTTTGAATAACATTTTATATCATACTAACCTCCCTAAATGCATGTGGCCAATCAAATTTTAGTATTTAAGATAGGTTATACAGTTTTGGTTACACAAACTTGATGATCTAATTTTTAAAAGCTGCAATTTAATTGGCTCTCTCTAAATGCAAACCTCCCTAAATACACGTTGTAGGCTTGTCCCTACGAGTTGCATTTATGGAGGGTTGGCTGTATGTTTAAAATTCTGTGCTATTCTGTAATATTCTGCAATAATCGAATTTAATTTTTGAGTTGGCTTTTTTTTTGTTTTCTGTGATTATAATAAATTATCATAGAGGCATATTGTACAAATAATATAGACTCTTAAAAAGAAAATAGCAATTGAAGAGTGCAAATTTTGACTATTTCAAATAAGCCAACATGTGTAAAAAGAAAAAAAGCAAAAATATACAAAAAATAATATTTAAATCAATCATTGTGCACTAATTAAAAATATTAGAAAAAATTTTACATATAATGGGTATTAATCTGTTTTTATAGTCTTTAATATTAAGGTTCTAACTTTAAAGTTTTATCTCATGCTCTTATTTACAAAATCAGATTTTCTTTTTTGGTTTGTATCACCTGTACAAATAAGTAATTGTTGAGAGAGTTTTTAATTAGTTACTTATTACATAATTATGCACCAATCAAATATCACAAACTATATACTATTTTAGAACAATAAAATTGTCCCAAATCCCAATCCTAAAATTCAAATAGTTTTACTACCAAGTATAATTATACATTAAAAAAATTTTAAGATGTCTGTAAAATTTAAAAAATATTTATAATCACAAAGCAAAATTAATACAGATACTGTAAAATATATAATACTTTATTAGTTGAATTCTACTATAGTAAAAGGTATACAGTCACCTCTCTCTAATCTGAATTTCTCTAAACTGAACACTATTAAACTCTCTCTAAACCAAACAAAATCTCCTAGAACATTTGTAAATTTTATTATAAAGTTCAGATAGGCCATATATAACTTTTTGAAAACTGAACTTTTTCAAATTTTTATATAGTAAAAAAAAGCAGTTCAGGCAGTTCGGATTAAAAAGAGTTGACTGTATATGTTTTGTTAGTTTTTAATATCATAATGTTAAAGATTATACTTAAGTTGTTAGGTAAATTGTTATGCTTGTAAAAGATTCTAAAGCAATGCTTTAGTTTATGAGACCTACTAGTTCTTGATAAGGAATTAGTACTTTCTTATAGCAAAAATCTTTTTATACTCTTAGTAGTAAACTTTGTGACTAGTGAATAAATAAAGCTACTTTTTTGCAAACCCCTTTTATTGCATGCTTTTGTACCAATATATATTTTTAGTTATAATAACAGCTAGTGATTTTTATTTTTTTAAACTAAAGCAATATTATATATATTATATATCAAAAAATTTGATATATTTGTAAGAGTAATAATAAAAAAATTTACTACTGATTTTTTGAAAATTAATTTTCCAAATTGTAGTTTACAATATAAAAAAACATTAATTTAAATATTTATATAGCAATAAAAATTTTTCTTTAATTATATTATTAATTATATGAATTTATATAATCATTAGTTGTTTGAATCATATGATCTGTAAAATTTTTAGTTAAAAAATATATATATTTGAATTTATGCTAATAATAGTCTTGACAATTAATTTATTGCTAGTCAATACTTATAAAATAAGAGCATTAATTTATGCTAACCTGTTGTCATGGCAACATTATGATTGACCAATAAAAATTGATTACATGCTTGATTGATTCCAATCAATTAAGCATGTAATCATGTGATCAATTTTTATTGGTTGATTATATTAGACTACACAAAGTTAATGTATAACACGTCAACTTAATTTTTCAAAAAAAATTTTTTAAAAAAATTTTATTTGTATCAATTATTCGGCTTTTTTTAATTTTTTCACCAATGGTATTTTTGAAATTACCTAATAGATATGAAAAAAACCAATTAATTTTGTATGGCCTTAGATAGTGTTGTTAAAAGACTGGTCCAGTGAAGATCACTAGAACTAGAAGAGTTACTAGAACTAACTAGATGTAACTAGAACATATATAGGTCCTAGTGATAAGTTGTCACTAGACCCTTCTAGTCACATTTTTTTTACTACTAGATGGAAGTTCTAGTAAGGTCCAGTGAGGTCCAGTAGGGTCCAGTAGATCTAGCAAGTCAAAAAAAATTAACTTGTATATTTTAGTAATTGGACCTGTTTAAAAAACGTGACCTGGATCACCCGACGAGTGGACCTGCAGGTTACCCAGATCTATCAGGTGACCTGCTTAATCTAGATCACCAGGTTTATCGGGTTGCCTGTTTAACCATGAGCATAGAGAGTTTTCAAAGTAAAAAATTTGTTAATAAAAGAATATTAAAATTATAAATTTTTATTCATAACGATAATATTTAATGCTTGGATCACAATAGTTATTATCAATTGCGCATTTGGTTAAACTTAATTTTAAAAAAATAATATCTTTAAGCTTAACAATTTATTGATACAAGTATATATATAGATAACCTTTATTAACTAAATCACTTGCTAACTAGTACGTACAGTTAAATAATTTAACAAAAACAATAATATAATAAATTATAGAACCGTCAATTATTAAAAGATAGAATATACGCTCATAGAGAGTATAATAAAAAACCCAAAACTAACTATAGAAATATTGCACATAATCATACATGTTCTATGCTATAATATTCTATATTTAATATGCTATAACTCTTAAAACTTGATTGAACAATCTATACTTAAAGAAAATATTAAAAAAAAACAACTATTAGCAATACTGTTTGAATCGTTATTTGTAAATTAATAAATTAAAAAAAATAGTAACACTTATTAGCCAAAGTGTAATTTATCTCATTGATTACTAAATTGCTTTAGCCTATATAACAAAAGTACACTATGTAACTAACTTCTGAATTACTTCTCTGTTCTCTGAATTATTTTTATTGTATATAATATGAGAAGTGTAGTTTCTGAATATGTATTCAGTTTTGTTCTACAACCCGTATACAATTCATTTAAAGTCATATGATATATGCAATGCATATATAATGATACATTTAATGATTGACCAATCAGAATTAAAGCCCTCTATACTACTGTATTTGTGTCAACTTGTGGGTTACCCATGGGTCAACTCACCCGGGTTGCTACAACTCAATACAGGTTACTTAATCCACTTGCGAGTGATCTGGGTAATACCAACCTGGGTCCAATCTACAATACGAGTTGAGTTCCAAGCTTGACTCAGGACTGGACTTTAATAAAAACTCAACTCTCTTTGAACTTTTAATATCCCTACTTGCAACTAATTAGCTAGCATACATATCACATATATACAATAACCTTAATTTTTATTTGTATTTTGATTGACTAATATTATATTGGTTCTAGTAAAATAATCCCTTCCAGTGAAAACTTCACTGGAACCACTGGAATTCTGGAATTATCTAGATGTTCCAGCTTCCAGTCAACAACACTGGCCTTAGATATAAACATAAGCATATTAATTTACAGTAAATTAAAAAAAAAACTAACAAACCAAAAAATTAACTTTGCATAGTTTTACTAAACAGTTAATAAAATTTTATTATTAAAAAAAAAAGAAAAAAATACAAAAATCCATATTGTATCTCATAATACAGCTTAAAATAGAATTTTGAATTGTACCATTTTTTAATAAAAAAATAAAGCAATTATTGCATTGCTTCTTTAAACAGTTTATCCCACCAATAGGATTATAACTACTAAAAATTTTTAAGAATTTTATTAGTACCTTAATACAACAAAATTGTTTGCTTATTACATAATTTTTTCTAGTTCCTTGAAAAATTAATTTAAGCTTGCAAAATCAACTTCAACAATAATGACTTCGAAGCTCTACCTATTTCATGTCTCAGGTTCTCAAAATACCCAAAAAAAAGAGAAACATTAGTTCTAGTAACAAAAAAAATACTTGTAAAAAATGAGAGAAAAAAAAAAGCTAGTGCTTATTTGAAAGACCAGCCCCAGTTCCATTTTGCATTTTCAAATAATGCCACAAACAGAAAACACATAATCTCTAGAATCTTTGATAAAACTATCTCTAGTTTATTAGTAAATTTCAAATCACTATATAAATTCTTTGATACCAAATAACTTTTGATCTACTGACCCATTTTAGATGATTTTACTACCAAAATGTTCGTCTTGATGAGACGATTCTAACAAGCTCAAAATCATCAAAATCCGATTACGGGTTCCCGTGATTGGATTTTGATGATTTTGGGCTTGTTAGAATCGTCTCAAAGATATTTACATAGTGATTTGAAATTTACTAATATTAGGCTAATGCGTAGCATTATATGTCTGGAGCTCATCACATAATGTTCATCATGTTACACAAACGCGTTAAATATGCATATGTTGGTAACATTAAAGCACAAATATAGACACGCGTGCGGACAGACAAAAAATTTTCAAATTCCATTTCTGATAAGATTTACATCATATATATGCAAGTATATCAAAAAAGTAAATTTGTCAGGATTTTTACAATTGAAGCACATCAGGAAGGTAATTTTTGTATCACTTTGCATAGAAATTAAGTCCGTCGCTACGCTCCGGCCAAAAATAGTACAAAATCATGACGACCTTGGGATCCCGTGATCGGATTTTAACGATTTTGGGTTCGACGAACATTTTGGTATCATCCAAAATCAAAAATTATTGGCAATTCCATAAGTCAATCCATATGTAAAGATAATGATCTATTTTAACCTTTTATTCGTGGTCGATGCAAAAATTCGAGTTTATTACATCTGAGTGAATGCTAAATAAAATGTACTTTGCACGATTTTTTTGCAGCATAAATAAAGCTGACCTGGTGGCTGATTTCGGCGCATACATAATCATGTTTACTTTCGCATGTGTATTTTGCGAATTTATTCTAATGTATTGCTGTCGATGTATATTAATATTAACTCGTCTATGATCGAGAATTTTTAAAATTTTTCTTCGCTCACATGAATTTTTATCACTATTTTTTTTCCGTATCGGTATGATTAATTGAATATATACATATATTATATTAAAAAATGGCAAACATACAATCCAAAATCGATTTATTTAGAATAACAGATTTCCAAACTTTGTAGCTGAAAATACTGAACTTAAAAAAGGAGAAAACTAAATTATTAGCTAAGGAAGCAGGATTTATGGCCAAAATAATGGAATTAGAACAAAATGCTGAAAAAGTGAGATTCAGAGTAGAGTTGCAGGTGAAACTGGTGAAATTGGTGTGAACTAGAATTATATGAAATTAATCTTCAATGGTGCACCGAGGTGAAACTGGTGAAACTGGTGAAATTAATTAGTTTCACTCTAATTCAGAGATACTGAACTCAATGCTAGGCTCATCGGTCAACAAAAGAAAATGAAACGCGATTTATAAAATTGGACGTAATTAGCCAGACAAATTTCAAACGAAATAATGCACTTATGTACATCAAAAATATATTTTAACGTATATATAATATTAAAATTTAAATAAGTCTACTGTAAAAATTAATAAATATTCTATTATACAACCTTTAATTATCTACTTCAACAGATTAAACTTTTTTTCAATTTTTCAAACAAATTACTATAAATGTATATTTTTGAATTTTGTTAACAAAATTAAATATACTAAAAGAATAAAAACGACCAATCCCAACCAATTACAAAACCTGATAGCACAAGTTGAAGATGATGAATAAATTCTTTGACCACCAGAAACTGAGTCATCATGAGTTTCATTCCAACCTGGTGGAGGTTCTTTCAAAAATATAGAAATTGGACCATATGTACCTCCTAACGGTGGTTGTGAAAAATTCCAGGATTTTGAAATTGTTTCTACGCGAACATAAAAATTTGATGCATTCGTAATGCGTGGTTGTTATACAAGAAAACATGAAACATACCAACAACTCTCGCGCTCATCTGACAAGGTGACTGATTCCATGATATACGATGTTTACTTTTTGGTTCAATGATAGTATTATTAAGGGGACCATTACAATTGCGTTAAAGTAAACACTATTCATTCAATTTTCATATATATATATAATAAAAAAAAAACTAGATACAGTAGAAATTTAAATTTATATCTATCGGACCAAAAGACACGCTTTTTCTTTATCTTGCCAAGGTATTTTGTGAAAATCTGATGGTGCTTTACCTATAGAACATATTTACATTATGTGTTAATAATATTATAAATAAAAATTAGCTTGTAACATAATTGCATATTAGTTTGCCTTTTGATGGTGCGTTAACACTTGGAGAACTGGACTTAGATTTCTGTTCTAAACCACTTAATAAACTTGAGGGATCAAAGCTACCTTTACCACCGCCACCTAAAAAGACTTGATGGATCAAAGCCTTGATTACTACCTTTTGGAGTTCCTCCTAATATACTTAATGGATCAAAGCCTTGATTACCACCTTTCGGGTTTCCTTCTAATAGACTTGATGGATCCAAGCCTTGACTACCACCTTTCGGACTACCCATGCCTGAAGGACTAAATTGTGCCAAACTAACCACAATTGTCATAGAAAGTATAAAAAGGAATAATGAATAAAAAAGTTCATTTTAGGAAATTTTAATCATTCAAGGTTATTAGCGTAATACAAAATTTTGGTTATTTTTTGGTTGTCAACAATCAATAAAAAGATAATTATTTAGAAGAGATTTCTTATAAAGAAAATTATTATTATTATTATTATTATTATTTATTAAATGATTATGAGCGTTTGATCAAGATCTTTTCTTGCATCAATGATTACTGCTATTCAATAATACTTATCAATGATGATGATTAAACAAATGAAATGATTTATTATAATTATAATTATTAATATTATTAAATACAGATATTAAATACAGAGAGAAAGATCATGTATGAACATTTGAAGAAAAATTATTTCGAATAAGGACTTTTTTAGGTGCTTCGATTAACCAATCTTTGTTAACATTCCTATCTTTAGAACTTTCTTTACAGATTGATAACGAGGAATTAGATGATCTAGTATAAGATATTTTAAAGGAGCTTGAACCAATAATTTGATTATTTTGATATTCTCGAATCCTTTCAAATTTTTTTGATTCTTCAATATTTTTAATATTATTTGTAGAATTTTTGTTTGAAAGAAATTTACTATAATCTTGCGGATCTAAATGATGATAAGAATATTTTTTTTCAATATTTATTTATTTAAAGTAAATTTTTATGATTTCATTGTAAAAAATTTTTGAAATACCATTTTCATTTTGAATTATTTCAAAATTTGAGGCTATTGGAGAAGTTACTAACGGTATAACTAGATTACCAGAAACTCCATAACCAAAATTGGAACGCCTGCAAAGTGCTTTAAGAGAACTTTTTAGATCATTTTTAAAAAGTTAATAATTTTTAAATATACAATTTTATATATATATTGTTGATAAGAAAAATAATACATACTAAAAGGTATAAATAATTTGACAAATGTGAATAAAAACAGGAATCGCGACGTTCCAGACCAAAACGTACATCATATTAATTGAATGTATAAACATCGTTTCGGTTTTGTGAAATAGGCCATAACATATGCATAAGGTGGAATAAAAGATAGCAACCAATATAATAATAAACATAGATCGTGACAGCTATGTATACAAGATACATAGCAGATAGTTAAATCATGTACGTACAGTACGTAAAATATCTGATATTGATATGTATAAAATTTTTGTTTAACATACGTTTCCAGCACCTGATTTAAGTCGATCCAACTTGAAATTAAGATCCTCGTCATTAAAATTATAACGTTTTTCTTGCTGAATGCTATCTATTATTATCATTAAGTATTTATACCAAATACAAAGTATCTTATAAATTTGAGTAAAGCAATTATATAATAATATGAGTATGTACACACGTAAAAATATTTAAATAAATAAATATATGAATATATATTTTTTTTTTTATTACCAGGAATAAGATACAGCAGGTACAAACGGACCAAACCAAATAACGTATCATAAATAACATAACGGCTTTATCCACTTTGCCAATGTCGGCATAGTATCCACAAAGGAATGAAAGTGGTAAAATAGTTACAAGTAGCAAAGTGGACAAAGAAATCACAGTATAAACTACGAGTTTTTTGTTTATCGTTCGCCGTATAGTAAAAACAATTAATGCAAATGCATCATTTCCAATTGGATTAGCGTTTAATATACTTAGTGGATAGAATGCGCATAGAATTCCAGACAAAACTGTAGATAGATCATTGCCAACTAAATTCATGTCAATAGTAATCAAATAAATAATCAAATTTAGAAGAATAAAAGATATTTAAGCACGCACTGTACTTACTTTCAGCTTCGGCCGTATTTGAATATACACCCATAAGAAGACATAATGAATGGGTTGCACGAACTACGTAACGCACGTACGTATGTACGTATCAATCAACAGTAATTAATACGTAGTAATTATTATTATTTATTATTACATATACTTTTTTTATCAAAAATAAAAACTTACAAAAATTAAATATTAATATAGATCCTTCAATAACATAAAATGAACGAATCTTGTAAAAAAATTTACAGTTTTTATGTTTGGATATTAAAAATGAATAATTTTTAATTTTTATGAAATAATAAAAAATTAAAATGGTGGTTATAGTAATGAATGTGGAATAAACAAAATGCGACAAGTTTATGGTTACGAGCAAATTTTCTTCTGCACATCCTCTAATATTTAATCGAAAATCACAAACACAAATTTCTGTAGGTGATTTAATTGAGGATTCGTTAAAAGCAGATGAAGATTTGCATTTAAGGACGTATTGATTGGTAAGTCGTACCATCCTTAAATCCTTCAAAGGATGTTGGTGATGTTGTCATCAGGTTGCAAAAAAAAAAAAAAGGAAAAAAAAATCTACGAAATTAAAAGAAAAAAAAAAACAAAAAAAAGAAACGACAAACGATTATTATATATAGTAAAAGATTATTATAAACGGACCATAAGTCCATATAGTATAATAATTCTAAAATACATCATGGTTTCTTAATCTTTACGCGAATAAAGTTTACTTACACGTGTGGAACGAATCAAACAAGGCTTGTTTTAAGTTTCATTATCCAATATTTTCTTTTGTGTGTACACGGTCCTCAATAATAAATGATAACGATTTGCCAATAAACAAAAATTCTTAATCGTGTTTATACTAATCTATTTACATGTGGACCCTTTTATCGGCCCTAGCGAATTTGTTAGATTCTATGCATAATAAAATACTATTCTTGTCTCAATTTAATATTTGTTATACTTATTTATTATAAACTTTTATGTCTCTGATTTATGAACATGGCGCTTAATGCATGTTATTACGTCTTCTCGAATATTTGAACACCAAACTCGGATACACTTACGTCGTTAAATACGTAATTATTACGTCTAGAAAAAAATTTTCAAAGCAATACTAGATAGGTTAGGTTGTATTGTAATATGTAAAAAAATGGCTAAAGTTTTCACGTGTTCAAATTATACCAATGAATGTACAGTCACAAAGAATTGATTTATTACAACGTGTGAAAAAATATATATATATATATATATATATCAAAATATAAGTACAGAATGCAAAGGAGAATGTTATCCTAGCTATCTTAGCTATAAAGAATCAGATCAAAGATTCGCCGATCGAACTATTTCATATCGTACAAGAAAGAAATCACACGAACTCTCTTGCTTCTTGGATAAGTCTTTAAGGAAAAATTACGCCCATATTAATTATATTAATTATATTATATATATTAATTACGTTAATTACGTATCAATTAAATACATAAAATTGAAAAGCTACTAACCCACAACATGGACAACAGCAATGAACACAACAGTCGCCACATGCGGTACCCTAATATTCATAAAAATAAGTTATTTACTAAAAAGTTTTTATTTTCCTTTCTTGCTTGCTTAAAGATCTTACCGGAATGTTTCGCATACGCCTAATCACTCTACGATTCCTATATCCCATGAACCATGGCCCCACGATATGTGACACTATCACATTTTAAAATTATTATCATTATAATTTATTTGCTTAATTAAAATACCCAATTTGATAACTTACCCGTACACCAAACTACACAATTCAAGCAAAAACCGGATTCAGGATTCATTTTATCTTTAGTTCGACCCTATAACGATATATAAAGATAATTGATGTGATTAATAAATCATGTGAATAAGGCCTACAAAAACCTACAAAAACCCACACAAATGAATTTTTATCGAAAATCTTTATATAGCACTTACATAGGTAACACATGGGCAGCAAATTGTGGTCGTGCCTGGTTTATTAACGTAGAAAGTTGCATAATATGAAAAAAAAATAATGTTTGTCAGAATATGAATAAAAAATAAAGATTCTTTTTTAATGTCTCATTTATTCAAAAATTTCATTACATAATCCACAATCTTCAAAGCAGCCAAACAGTGGAAACCTCCATTCTCCCGGACTTTCTTCGTCCCTCATCGGTGGGACTGTCATTTGTGCGGTTCCTCTATATGCGGTCATTATTATTATTTATTTTATTTTATGTTTTTTTTTCTATTGGACAATAATAATTTTTCTAAATTCTCTAAAATTTTTTTTCTAATATACAATTATTAGGTTATATACTGCGTATTGAAGAATTTCTATCCTTTTTATAATGTTCCTTGAAGTGAGTTTATCTGTGCGAATTAAAACCTTGATCTATCTGTTTATATTATGTAAAAAAATTCTTTAGGAAAAATTAATGCATGTTTGGCATCCTTTGAATCTTTATATATATATATTGACGCCTTAACAATGAATCGCACTTTTTTGCCCCATTGTTCAACTATAAACGTCATTAAATTAACAATTGTTTTTGAATAACTGTATGTACCGGTAGTATTGGTTTCTTTAAATATATTTTTTTAAATGCAAAGATAATACAATATGTTATATACACGTGAGTTTGCCGTCTATCGCATGTATCAATGTGCGCGCAATGCGGGTGTATGCGTTTTAAAAAGCTCTTTTTGGAAATTTGTATGTCGTGCTACTGTTTGATTTTTTGTGTTCTCTTATGGAAATGGTTAAATTTATCTCTTTTTTAGCATATTTACCAAAAGAACAATTATTGCTGTATTGTTATAGTTATTTGACCTTTAGCCTCATTTTTTTAAAATAGTAAAAATCTGAATTAAATTGTGTAATAAAAAAAATATACAATAAACTAAAATAAATACAATAAATAAATAAATAAATATCAAAACAGTGGGGTTTTCTATCAAAAAATTATTACAGTAAGACTAAGACTTTTACTAAAACGCACATATGGTTCTGTCATCTATCTGCTATAGTATATTATCTCTAATTAATTATTTTAGTACGCGTGCTCTAAGTAAAAATGCTTTACGCTTCTAAAAAAAAAACCTTCCCAAACCTTAACTCTAAAAACTCTAGATAAATAATTTGAGGTAAAAATTTTTATATACAAAACTTATAAAAATTGAGAAAGTCCATAAGAATATAACAGGTGAAAACCACCATAGGTGCGTTTTATAATAAATATATTAAAATATTCAAAATTTTAAAAAAACCTTATTGTAATTTTTGGTTTAAACATTAACTACTATATCTGATATGTAGATCAATTAATAAAAGTAAAAGCCGATTAAATAATTTAAGATAATTAAGATGATGTTTTAATAAATATCTATAATAATACTGTATATACTATAGTGTCCATATATAGTATCTTTTAAAAATTCTATATTTTATACAGGCTAGTTAATTGTTTTAATTCAACTAATTTTATTAGTTTGATACAAAAGTTTAGTTTTAGCCAAATTAATAATTTAATACTATATACCTATATACTATATAGTATGCAGTATATAGGATTAATACTATATTTGTAATATTTATATATGTAATATTACAAAATTTATTAATATAAAATATTTATAAAAAAAATAAAAAAAATTTTAACTAGTAATAATTTTTATTACTTCTTATTTTTAAAATTTTAAAATGTAGTTTTTAAACAAAAAAAAAAAGATAGTTATTGTATGGGTTGTAGTGAATAACATTCCGTGCCGGATTTAAATATGAACCCATGTGTGTAATGGGTTATTCACAATAACTATCTTATTGCACGGTGTCTAACATAACAATCCCGTGCCAATAAGTAAATGAATGAAAAAAGCATGGTTGTCACATAAGACTCGTGCATACAGTACGTAATAAAGATATTAAAAATATCCATTAAAAGTTAACACATGTCAGAATACTGCAATGGTGCTAAATCCACATTCAGAATACTCGGTTATAAATCAAAAATACCAAATCAGCGGTTCAATTAACGTAATCCAAAAAAATCACAACATTTTATCTATGTAACTGTTTTCTTGCGCACTAACTAAAAGTTTTCTTTACCGGTACGAAATTTTGGAATTAAGAAAGCCTTTCCTAACCTAACTTTAATAGCAAACCCAACCCTAATTTAACTGCGAAAATTTTTTTAGCGAAATTATGTCATCACTCTATACGTCATTTTCACCTCACAAACCGAGAATCCCACAATGAACTCTGCAATCAAAGAACTGAATATTGAGGAGCTTATTCAGTTCTTAAAGAGAGAAAACTTAGACTTAAAAGAGACAAACTACGAAATTTTAAGAAAAGAAGAGATTTCTGGGTCTATCTTTTCTAATTTTACATTAGATGAATTTCTTCGTATGGGTCTACCATTCGGGCCTGCGAAGACTTTGGAAAACTTCATCCAAAAAATCAAAACACAAAGATTGAAACCATATTCATCGTATAAAACAGGAAAAGATCTTGTAGAAATTTTAAAAGAGCATGGAATCATTGGGACTAGCATAGGAGATATACCACAGTTTACACCTGGTAAGGTGTTTCTTATGTAATCCAAGCTATTGTATGGTAAGAGACATTATTGCAAGGGTGAAAATACTTACTGCCTTTTTTAACAGAACCATATAATATTAGTGAATATGATGACATTTTAAATCTATGTATGACAAATCTAAAGCACAAGTTGTCCATTCTGGGAGCCCTAGTTGATGATGATAATGAGGCGAAACGTTGTGAATATGTAAAATGCATCTTGGATTCAGAGATAATTATTGTCAAAAGGATCACAAGAAAACAGGTTACTCGCTACTCACAAGTGATAGTTACTGAAAAAGATAATACTCGTATAGTAGAATATGTCATAAAATATCTCTCAGAACTCATCAGCATAACCGAAGGTAGATTTTGGAAGATGACTGAAGGGTTTATACAAAATTTGATCCAATTTCAAAATGCATTTCAGGTCAACAAGCACATTATCAGTAATGCTTTCGAGGAGAAGGATTATATTTATGGTATAGTAACAACAGCAGATGTATGGTATTTCTTAAAATATAGCAATAAGGGAGTTTTTTGCACAAGTAAGAATCCGCATAAGTTTGTATTGAGTGATTTTGCATTAAATGATCCAAATGAAGAACTTATTTTACGTAATCATGTAAAAAGGGTTATTGAGGTGATCGTAGGTTTATTAATAGATAAGTTGGAAAATACTGAGCCACCAATTAAAAAGGTAAAAACGAACAAATAAGATATATTACTTATTGAAAAATTATTCTTTTACGAAATTGTAACTACTATGGCTTTTTAGTATCAATAAAGAAAAGTTTTATTATATTAATTGCATGGTTATAACAAAAGAAATTGAGATAACAGCATAACAGCATAAATGATTAATTAATGATCATAAAATAAAAATTGGAAGCCCTTCTTTATTTAATAAAAAAATTGCTGGGACAACAACATAATATACAAATAAAAAAAGCTTTTTATGAAACTTTGATCTGACTAATCTATTATAATCTCGAATAAATTTGAATTAGCAATTTTATTATATAATACTGAATTGTAACAAATAATACAATATGAAACTAGGGAATAATACATATAATAGGATTTATTTAATATTTTGAATTACTTCTCCTACTATTATAATAACCTGTATAATCAGGGGTCCACTCTACTATTGATATTCATTTCATTCTATCGAATACAGTTTCAACTGCTTTGCTAAATCTTATGATTATTTCTTCAACTAGAGTAAAATCTATTTTATCATTTTTTTTTTAATGGATTGGATTTACTCTTTTGTACGAAATTTAGTACATTTTAAAAAATGCATTAAAAATTTAAAAAAATTAGTAGCTTAATTTTTTTTATATACAAAAATCTAATAAGTATTCAAAAATTGTTTAGTGGTATATTTTTTTAAGTTAATAATAAAGTTTTTATAAAAAATTTTTTTTTATATATTGTATTTTTTGTAATTTTCAATGTACTAGATTTCGTACATTTGTAAACTTAATTATATTTATATTTTATTAATATATTTTGCAAATTAAAAGTTTCAATAAATAAAAAATTGTATAGGCTTGTTATAAAAAAAAATTATCATTAGTTATATTGTAAAAATTATTACTTATATTATAATCTTTTTTTAAAAATTTTGCAAATTATTACTTTACATAGTAAGCCATATGAGTTTAGCTAGTGTTTAAAAAATTTTTTACTGATTAAATTTTTTAAATTTTTAATTAAAATTATAAATATTTAATATCTAATTCTAATTACAAAAATTTCTTTAATACTAAAATAGTATATTTCAAGTTATATTACTTTAAATTTTAAAAAAATTACATCTAGTTTTTATATATAAATTAGGATATAGGTTTTACTAGTAAAAATTTTAAAAAATTTTTAAAGTTAGATAACTTTTTATATATTAATCCAATCTTAATGAAATTTTTGTAATTAAAGCTAGCAAACATATATTTATAACTTTATTAATAGTTTAAATAAATTTATTTGGTAAAAAAATTTTGTAAAACTACTAGTAAATGCACTAAAAATTAGGTAAAACTAGCAATTGCAAGTTTAAAAAAAAATGTATAAAATTTAAAAAGTTATGTAAAGTTATAAGTTTTCTAATACAAGTAGCCCAGAAGTTAAAATATTATAAAAAAATATTTAATTAAGTAGTTAAATTTAAAAATTAATAGAAAAATAAGCTTAATCATGTACTAAATCTAGTACAAAGTACTAGATCTAGTACGGGTAAATCCTATCCATTAAATAAAGGATACTTAAAACAGATTCAATTTCTTAAAGATGAATTCATAAAGGCATAATATTTTTAATTGTTTTGTATTTATTAGATAAAAAACCTGCAATTAACCAAATATTATTCTCTTATAATACTGTAATAAATGATCTTCTATATAAACAAACACTAATTATTATAGAACTCTAGTAGTATTACTAATCTAATATAAAAATTTTGCTATTAGTATTAGTATTAGGGTTTGGGTATAAATAGATTGAATTATTCTAGCAAAATTTAAAATAAGGTATAATATAAATAAAATCAAAAAAATATACCCAAAAACAATCTTTAATTCCAATAGTAACTAGGATATATCTCAATTTTATTTATATAAAAGATCATTATTTAATTATATAAATTTTAGCATTATTCAATTTCACAATAATAAATAGTATATATTATTTTAAAAATAGAAATATATGAGCTTTTTACAAAAAAAAATTGATATTTAACAAATCATATTTTAACTTTATTAAATAATTTTTGTATTGTATTACTATTAATATTATACTAAGCATAAATCTGGCCTTTTTAATATACTAAAAAAGATCTTTGTCTGGTTGTACTAATATTCATCACTTATAATATATGCCACTATATATTTAAAGTATAAAGCATAGCATAGTACTTAGCTACTTTAATATAAAATTATTTTTAACTATATCTATTAAAGTTTATAAATTCTACATCTAGTTGTACTATTAAAATAATTTTTCATAAAAAAATATCTATTTAAAATTAGAGTTAGTATTAAAGTTTAAAGATTAGAATAAAATTAAAGTTAGTATTAAAATTAGAATTAAAATTATACAGTGTATACAACCTAGTTTCAACCAATAAAAATTTTTAGCAGCCAATTTCAGATTTTATTTTTTATATATATGAAGAGGCCAATTTGAAAATTTAGCTAATATTTATATGATTTTTACTAATAATACACGGGTGTATAGTACATAGGTATTAATTTATTAATTCTATGATTGCAAATTTGTGTGATATGCCAATCAAAACAATTTCTACAAATAAAAAATAAAGCTTTTTCTTATAGTTAGAGTAAGAGTGAATTTGGGGTTAGGGTAAAATATAGTTTATACCAAAATTTTGCAAAAAATTTTTTTTGTCAGAAGCCAAAAAGAGATTTCATCATCAAAATTTTGGGATATTGGCTGATTTTATGTACCCCATGTTCAAACACCCTGTGTACAAATAGTAATTGTCTATTTATATATAAAGTGCCAAATTTAAATTTTTAATATATATAAAATGGCCAAATTTAAATTTTTAATATATATAAAGTAGTCAAATTTAAATTTTTAATATATAACTTATAAAACAGCCAAATTTAATTGTTTAAAGAGGCCAAATTTGCTTTTTTTATATATAACAAAGGTGGCCAAATTTTATATTTAATTATAAAAAATACTATAACTTTAACCTGCAATAACTTTTTAATAGATTTAAAAAAATTTAAGAACATGAAAGTGTTTAGCTTGTTTTGATTTAATATTTTAAGATAGTATTTTTGGTTACTGTTTTTTTTTGAAAAATGATTAGCAATTTGAATTTTATTAATTTTATTGGTTGAAAACTAGATTGTATGCACTGTAGTAAATTGCAAAAAAGCATTTTACTTAGTAATACAACAGAAGTTATTTAAAATTTTGAGTTATTATAAAAATTATTAAATATAATTATATATAGTGTTGAAGGTGGAAGTCTAAGCTGATATCACAAAACAGACCACTAACTACCAAGACCAAAAAACAACAAAATGCAATACCTTATAATATACTCAATAAGTAGAAGCAGTAGAATTTGGCAAGATAAAGCTAATTAGATACAAATAGAATTTCAAAACAAATAAAACAATTACTTTTTTTTTTAAACACTGTTCTCTTTTCTCTCTTTTTTTTTTTATTAAAGGGCAAAAACAAGCCCAATTTATAATACAGAAAAAAGAAAAAAAAAAGAAATTAAATTTTTTTCAAACTAAGTCCATCATACAATTTTATAGTCTTTTTGTGATTTTAACTACTTCTTTTTTATTACAACTTAGCCTAACTCTTTTGTTTGTTTTTATTTTTTATTTTTATTTATTTATTTAAGGCTTTGGTTCTTCTTTTACAATCTTGGGGCTTATTTTTCAAAGGCTTGTGCTTTGTGGTTTTTTATTATATTAGTTTAGGTCTTGGTTATATTTTTGGGTCTTGTAATAGCAAACTTTTTTGCAATAAGATCTGGTGGCTTTGCCACCAACAATTCTTTTTTTTCTATTTGTCGCATTTATACATGCTGATAAAATTGATTTCTGAAAAGATCTATTTTGTCTTTATTAAAGAAATTTAAAATTTTTTATAAGAAATAGCAAATAAAATTTATATAGTTTGTTCTTTTTAATTTCATATATTCAAAAAAAGTAACAAAAATTTGTCTTTAAGTAAAACTAGAGCAAAACAATTTTTTTAGATGCACTCCTACTTTCTGTATCAGATTATATTAATTATTGTGATATAGTAAAAAATGTTAGCATTTATACTAAAGTTAGAAATTAAGGATAGAGTACAATATTGATCATTTTTATATATAATCGTCATACAAAAAAATTTTTATATAGGAGCAAAAATATACCACTAATAAGGATTTTTGAGAACACAACCAATTTTAACCAAAATTTTGTGGCATATAGGTCAAAACCTTCTATTTATAGTAGTAAAACTTTAAAACCACATATTATATTAAAAATTCTACTTGTATATATTGTTAATTTGCCTAGAACGATCCTAGACAGTACAATATAAATAACATACAATAACATATGATCATCACCTAATTTCAATTGAATGTTATTGTAAAAAAAATTAGTAATGTGATCATTATTAAAATATAGATTGTTGTACTTGATCCTTAAATATCTGTATAGTAAATTTTTAAAAAAAACTTTTTAGTTAGAGCACTAAAAGTGGTTTTTATACTATTTTAAAAAATAAGCTATTTTAAACAAAAATAAACATTTGTTTTAAAATTGTTTAATCAAGTTATATTATACTTGATTTTTGAAATCCGATTTGTAAATTAGAGATCTGTACCACAATGATCAATATAATAGTGATATAACCTAGTACAAAATGTAGGGGTGCCTTTTAGATAGATTACTTGCAGACATTTACTAAAAGTGGTGCAAATATTACATAATATTGATTTACTATAAAGGTACTTCCCCTATATGAGACAATTTTAATTGGTCAATTTAAAAAAATTTAATTAATAAATTATAATCTTATGCTCTAAATAAACTTATTTAAAATATAATTAATCAAATTAATGAATTTTACATAATTGATATATTAACAAAAAACACTTATATAAAACTTCTAGTAAGTTATATAATAACCTATTATGAAACTTTATCAGTATGTTATTCTTAAGCTTAACTTTTCTAATTAAAAAATACTTTTGCCTAATCAAAAAATAGTGTAGATATAGCTTATAACAAAATAACAACAATAAAAAAAAGACCTTATTCAAATGAATCTATATGATTTGTAATTACAAAAAACTGTAAAAATTACTGCAAGTATTGTTTTAATTTTAACAAAGAGTTAACAGAGCTAGTAGTGACTATTTAATTTGAGCAAAATCATAACATAGTTAATTTTTTTTGTAAAAAGTTTTTATTTTAATACATAACTAGATTTCTAACAAAATAATTTTTAATTTTATTTTTAAAGATTATTGGGTATTTAAACTTGGCAATAAAGATCAAAGAGTACCATTAGGTATTTAAACTTAGCAATAGAAGTTCTAGATTTAGTAAATGTATATTTACTTGTTTCTGAGAAATATGTCTAAGTTTGTTATTCATAAATAAGAGTTTGAATCTATAAATAATAAAATTTATCGTAATTTGATTTGTCAGTAATAAATACTATCTTTATTATTTATACGGTATGTATTTGTTTATTTTCTAGTACTGTATATATAATAGTTCTTTTTGTGCATTTACTGATTATATAGGTTCTTGTAAAATTTCATTCTTTTTCTTTTTTAATAATGATAAATTTACAAAAATAAGTAATTAGATTGGTTAGTGCTCACATGACATCAGCGAAATATAATAACGTAAACTTGCGTAAGTTATTACGGCCCGAAATATTGCGCAAATAATTGTGAAATATTGCGCAATAAATAACGTAATATTA
>QKWP01000071.1:18883-66200 GCA_003550325.1 Gigaspora rosea
AAAAAAAGTCAGATCTACCGATAGATAATTATTATCTATCGTTAGATCTGACTTTTTTTTCCGTTCTACTTATTTTTTTATTTTTTTTTTATTATTTACTGTAACTTATATTTATTTATTTTTTTTTTGTTAATACCGGACCGGAATAATCCTATAAGTAGTTTATTTATTTTGCTTTTGTTTTTCTCTTGAAATAATACTAACCCTTCCTTTCTTTTTGTAGATGAATCCGGGTGTAAGTGTAAGATAAGTATTCTTTCATTCTTTATGTTGCCTTTTCTTTCTTGGTTTGAGCTAATTCTTTCCTTCTGTAGGTTTAGTTTTACTGAACACCGGGTTTAATAGAATAAGATCGTCAAGATTGCAGTCACTAGGTTGTTTTCACTTTTATCGTCAGCAGTTCCCGGTGAGGTTTTTCATCGTTGCTGACACTATTGATGGCTTGATTCGTCGTGGTATTGCTATTGGTGGGAATCAAGATTAGTTGTGCTTCTTTGTTTTCTTGTGAAGTGGCTTCCAATGCAGTCTTGCGTGTGGTCTTTTGTATAGTCTTGTGCATGGGTCTTGCATATGTAGTTATGAGTTTTTCGGGATGAAGAGTTGAATCTAAAATTGGTCTAGATAAGTACCGGTTTTCTCTTTGCTCTTTGTTCTTTTTTTTTGTTCTAAAACTAGCTTGCCTTCTTTTTTTTGTAGGTCTTAACTTTATAAAAATATTTTGGTACTGAAATGGGTGAACCTGAACCAGAAGGACGGGTTTGGCTTGGTTTAGAACTTGTACCAGTTTAGATAAGTGTCAGTTTTTCTTTTTGCTTTTTCTTTTTACTTTTTTTTTTCTTTTCAAAAAACTAACTAGCCTTCTCTTTCTTATAGGATAGAAAATGACATGTACTGGAATAGACGAATTGGCACCGAAGCGAATGTTGGGTTTATTTGGAAATGCTGGTTTCGGGAAGGCCGGTTTTTTGTAGAGTTGACTTTTTAAAGCATGAATTCGATATTGGAACGGGCTTGGTATTAATTTATAACAAAGTAGCTGAATATATAGTAATTATTGCATAATTATAGTTAGGTTGTGGGTCATGGATATAGTTATAGTATTGGGTATATATATATGATGTAATTATTATGTATTAATAAATTTAATCAATTATTTGTCGATTACATGATTATGGGGGGTATGCAACTGTGCGGGTACGTGAGAAAATCTGCCGCTTATCCAGTTTATTCAGATATCTGTAATGTTCAATAGTTATCTGTAGGGTTAAATGGTTAACCGTAAGGTTACCCAGTTATCCGTAGGGTTTATCCAGTTATCTGCAAAATAAAACTGATGGTTATCCGGATTTGTTTTTTTTAGTACGGGTACTATTAAATGGGTAACCGGATATCCGGGTCCAAGCACTAAACTTTATATAATAAATTTTACTAACGGACTAATAAAAATAAATAAAATATTAATTAATAATATAAAAATTTAAATTAAAAATTATATAATAAAATTTACTAACTTGCTATAAAAATATAAAATATATATTATTAGATTTAAAAGATTAAAAAAGCTTAAATTATATATTTAATAGGTTTATGTAATTTAGCGCATATGCGTTGTAACGCACCCATCTGATAAACCAATCAGATCGTAGAATCAGGTGTAACATGAAATCAAGAAAACATATTGATCTTTTAAAAAATTGCCTGTAGCTCATAATTTTGCTTATGAAACTACTCTTCGTGCTCTAACAAAAAAAATTCCTTGCAAAATTTTACCATAAAGCCCCCTCTTCTCGCCTACACACTATTCTAACCTCACCCTAACCCTAACTAACAAAAAAACAGGTTATTTTAGTTGTTTTGATTTCACATTACACCAAATCATATGAGGTGCGCTACAGCGCACATGCGCAAAAATATTAAATTCTATTTAATAATATTATATTTACCCACTAATAATCATTTAACAAATAAATAAAAAATATTATTAATTAAAAAATAATTTTTAAAAAATATATATTTAAAAAATTAAAAACTTAAAAAATATAATCTAATAATATTATACTTACGGCCACGGCCTAATAATAATTTAAAAATTTAAATAAATAATTTTATTGTCTAGAAAATAATTATAATAAAAGGGAATAGAAATTTGTCGCACCCCCGATTCAGCCAATCAAATCGCACGATTTTGTAGTCAAAAAATTTTATTTTTTAAAAATTCAAAATTTTACTAGTAAAATGTAAAAATAAATAAGCGATATCAAAACATATAATGTAAAATTTTATTCTTAACAACTTTTTCTAAGTTATAAAGATAGATTATCTTAGTAAAAAAAAACGTTTTATAAAAAAAATCAAAAATTTCGATCATTAGCACATATAAAACTTTTTTTTACTAATATAAATCTATCTTTACGTTTAATAATTATATGTAAAATTTTATGCTAAACAACTTTTTCTAAGTTAAAAAGGTAGATTATTTTAGTAAAAAAAAGTTTTATATGTGCTGACTTTTGAAATTTTTGATTTTTCTTATAACACGTTTTTTTTTACTAAGACAATCTATCTTTATGACTTAGAAAAAGTTGTTCAGAATAAAATTTTACGTTATATAACATGCTATTTTATATAAATTTTACACTTTATTATGTATAATTTTTAATTTTTAAAAAAAATTTTTTTGTCTATAAAATCATGCGATTTGATTGGCCGAACCAGGGTGCGATATTAGGGTGTGAAATAGCATAACAAATACAAACATAGTAAAGATCACATAATAATTTTTACTAATCGAGATTTTTCTGATGATCTGCATGATCTGCAACCAGAGACCCGATATTTCTGATCACTCGTTACGATAATTATTATTATCAATATAAAATTTAAACTGAAATAACTTTTGAACTATTAAAGATATATGAGTAAAAATACCTTTATTAGATTCCACTTAATGTTCTCTTTAAAGCAATAGAGCCCTTTTTTATTTTTCATATAAGCTAAAGCAAAAACTGATTACTAAAATACGATTAATTTTATGACAATAAAAAAAAGAGCTCTATTACCTTAAAGAGAACATTAAGTGGAATCTAATAAAGGTATTTTTACTCATATATCTTTAATAGTTCAAAAGTTATTTCAGTTTAAATTTTATATTGATAATGATAATGATCGTAATGAGTGATCAGAAATATCGGGTCTCCAGTTGCAGATCATGCAGATCATTGGAAAAATCTCGATTAGTAAAAATTATTATGTGATCTTTACTATGTTTGTATTTGTTATGCTATTTCACACCCTAGTGCGACATGTCGTGGGTGCAACAAATTTATTTTCCATAATAAAATATATGCTTACACATGGTTTCTATATATTTATAATAATATATAATTAAATTATTAAAAATAAATTATTAAAACATAATTGAATAAAATTTATACCAACAGACTAATAATTATTATTAAAAAAATATTATATTATAAAAAAGTTAATTATTAATAATTAGTTATTAAAATATAATATAAAAATTAATACTAACAGTCTAAAAGTAAAAAAATATTATATTATAAAAAAGTTAATTATTAATAATAAGTTATTAAAATAAAATATAAAAATTAATACTAACAGTCTAAAAGTAAAAAATTAAATATATTTAAATAAAAATAGTAATAAAAAGTTAATTATTAAAAACAAATTAATAAATATAATTTAATAAAATTTATACTAACGTATGACTAGTTATTAATAAAAAAATATTAATTATTAATTAAATTATTAAAGGTTAATTATTAAAAATTAAAATAGAAAAATATTATGTTTATTTATTATTAGTTTTAAGTTAAATAAAGTTTAACTTACACGCTAATAAATATATATTATTAGCAAAAAATATTAATTATTAAATTATTAATTTTAAATATAAAATAATAAATTTATACTTACATGCTTATTAATAAAAATATAATTAATTAAATTATAAAGTTAATAATTAAAAATAGCATTGTTAAATCACACTATTGGTGTTCAACACTTCTATTATTTTTGTTAGAAGTTGCAGTATAATATAAAGACTGTGATATTTTTAAAAGATAATCATAAATATAAAAATTCAGTTATAAAATCAAAATGTCTTATAAAATTTTGGTATAAACTATGCCTCTGCTCTATTCCAAATCTTAACCCTAACTCTAATATTAATTAAATATAATTTTTGTTTTTATAAAAATGATTTTGATTTATATGTTACATGAATTTTTATATAACTAATATTGAACACCACAGGTGTGATGTATGATTTTTGATTAAAAATTAGTTTTTAAAATATGATTTAATAAAATTTATACTTACACACTAATAATTATTAGTAATAATTTAAATATTTTTATTAATAATTAAATAAAAGTAGTTTTAAAAATTAATTATTAAAAATAATTTATTAAAATATAATATAATATAAAGTATATACTAACCCACTAATAATTATTAGTAAAAAGAATTTAAATATATATATTGGTTATTAAATAAAAATAATAATTTAACAAGTAATTAAATTTATACTTACTTACTGATATATAAATAAAAAAATTATTAAAAATAAATTATTAATATATAATTTAAGTACTATTCATTCTTCAAAATAATGGGAATAATAAATAATTCTCTAGTAGTATATGTGGAGCATTTTGCGACTATAAGTATACTGCTAAAGAATATTTTAATTATTTTTCTCATATAGCAGAATAAATGAGTTATTTAATGTTTTATATAATAATATAATAGGGACTTATGTTACTAATTATTTTTTATTATTTATATTGTCTTTCTTTATATTTTTCAAGACAATAACAAATGCATATTATTACTCTAGCTTTATTTGCTATTACTCATGAAAATAAAAAAAGAAAATAATTTATAATAAATATATAATTAATAATACATTAATCCCTATTATGCAATTATAATAAGATAGAGTATAATAAAGTTTATACTAACCGTCTATAATTATTAGCAAAAAAATAAATTTATTTATTAATAATTAAATAAAATAATTATAAAATTTAATTATTAAAATAAAATTTATAAAATTTATACTAACCGACTAATAATAAATAATAAAAAAATAAATTAATTGTTAAATTATTGTCTTTAAAAATAAATATTATAAACTTTATACTTACTCACTAATAAATATATATATAAAATTAAACATTAATATTGACTATTAAAATATAATTTGATAAAGTTTATACTAACCGTCTAATAATTATTGATAAAAAAAATAGATTAATTATTAAAAATTAGTATACAAAATAAGCTATTAAAAATAGTTATATAGTACTAACTATCTAATAATAATTAATAAAAAATGTATATTAATTATTAAACATTAACTATTAAAATACAATTTAATAATGTTTATACTAACCGTCTAATTATACATATATAATTATTAAACATTAACTATTAAAATATAATTTAATAAAATTTATACTAACCATCTAATGATTATTAATAAAAAATATATTAATTATTAAAATAATAGGTTTAAAAATAAAAATAAATATAATAAAATTTATACTTACATACTATATATTTATTATAATAGTTAGTTATTAAATATTAAATATTAAAATTTAACTTAATAAAGTTTATACTAACCGTCTATAATTATTAGCAAAATTTAAATATATTGTTTAGTAATTAAATAAAAATGAGTTATAAGCATTTAATTATCAAAATAAGTTATTAAAATATAATAAAGTTTATACTAACTCTGTAATAACTCTAATAAAACAATATATTTATTATTAAAAATATTAGATTTAAAAATAAAGATAAATAATAAAAGTTGGTTATTTAAAAATTAGTTATTTTTAATGAAGTTTATACTAACCTCCTAATAATTATTAGCAAAAATTTAAATATATTAATTAGTGATTAAATAAATTATAAAATATAATAAAGTTTATACTAACAGACTAATAATTATTAATAAAAAAATATATTAATTATTAAAATATTGGGTTTAAAAATAAAGATAGGTTTATACTAACTTACTAATAATTATTAATAAAAAAATATATTAATTATTAAAATATTGGTTTTAAAAATAAAGTTAAATATAATAAAATTTATACTTACAAACTAATAAAGATATATAAATAATTATAAAAAGTTAGTTATTAAAAATTAGTTATTAAAATATCCTGTAAAACCAAAACTAATTATATACCGGATCCTATGATATGATTGGTTTATCAGTGGGTGCATTACAATACACATGCACCAAATTATAAAATCCAAAATTGAAATATATTTATTAGTAATTTAATTAAATAAAAATACTATAGTTATAAAAAATTAATTATTAAAATAAGTTATATTGTACTAACCGCCTAATAATTATTAATTAAAAATATATTAACTATTAGATTATTAGATTTAAAGTTAGATAATAAAACTTATACTTACTCACTAATAAATATATATAATATATATATAATTAATTAAAAATAAACTATTAAATATAATTTGATAAGGTTTATACTAACCGACTAATAATTATTAATAAAAAATATAATAATTATTAAAATATTGGGTTTAAAAATGAAGATAAATATAATATAATGATTATACTTACAAACTAATAAAGATATATAATTAAATTATAAAAAATTATTTATTAAAAATAATTATTAAAATAAACTTAATAAAGTTTATACTAACCCTCTAATAATTATTAGCAAAAAATTTAAATATATTTATATAATTAAATAAAATAGTTATTATACTAACTGACTAATAATTATTAATAAAAAATATCTTAACTGTTGAATTATTAGTTTTAAAAATAAATATATATTATAAAATTTATACTTACTAACTAATAAATATATAGATTTAATTATAAATATCAATTATTGCAAATTAGTTATTAAAATATAATTTAATAAAATTAATACTAACACTCTAATAATTATTAATTAAAAATTTAAATATCAGATATACATATTAATAATTAAATAAAAGTAGTTGTTATAAAAAATTAATTATTTAAAATTAGTTATTAAATATAATAATATCTATACTAACCGTCTAATAATTATTAATAAAAAAAGTTAAACTTGTTTATGTATTATCAAATAAAAATAATTATAAACAAATAATCAAGTTTATTCTTACTAACTAATAAATATAGTTATTAAATTATAAAAAGTTAATTATAAAAATAAGTTACTAAAATTCAATAATATCTATACTAACATCCTAATAATTAATGAAAAAATTTTAAAGTAATTAAGAATTAGATTGAAAATAAATAACATTTATTAGTTATTAAATAAAAATAATTCTATTACAGGTAATAAAGCTTATACTTACAGAATAATACACATATATATAATTAAATTATAAAGGTTATTATTATTTAAAATTAGAAATTAAAATATAAAATAATAAGTTTATACTAACCGACTAATAATTATTGGCAATAAAATTTAAATATTTTTATTAGTAATTAAATATAGAGAATTTCTATTTGTACATGGGGTGTATGTACATGGGTAATGTAAAAACTGATCAATATGCTTAACAAAAAAAATTCTTTGAGAAATTTTGGTATAAACCATCTCTTACCCAATTTCAAACCTACCTTTACTCTAATATAAAAAAGGGTTTATCTTTTCATTGTAAATTGGTTCAATTAACATATTATACAGATCTGCAAATTAACTATTATTACACATGTACTAACACCCATGTTTAGTTTAGAAAAATTCTTAAATATATATAGTTATAAATATTTAATTATTAAAAATAAGTTAAACTAAAGTTTATACTAACACTCTAAAATAAAATAAAATTATTAAATAAATAATTTAAAATTAAATAATTTATAAATAAGTATAATAAAGTTTAACTTACGCACTAATATTTATTAATAAAAAAATATATTAATTATTAAATTATTAATTCTAAAAATAAATATATATTATAAAATTTATACTTACTAACTAGAGTTGCTGTCGTAAGTTGTAGTGAGTGATTTTTGTTTAATTTAAATTATTTTATTTTTAGGTAGTGTTCTAAAAAATAATGTATTGTTATTGTATGGATTGGTGGTGTAAAAGTATGTAGTTTGGTGGGATTTAAGTAGAGATGGTGAAAATGCGCATTTTATAATAAAATACGCATGAATGCGAATTAATGTGTATGATATATAAAATGCGCATGATACCGCATGATAAAAAAATTATTTTAATTTTTATCTTTATTATTAATAATATATCTAAATAAAGATACTACATATTGATTCTTAATCAGATTTTGCCTATATATATAAATTTTTACAACTTTGCTAATTGTAAACTTCATCGTTGCTTATCTTATATAATTGACACCTGACCCATGGCTCTGCCACAGTAGCTTCGTATAAAACTTTGGAACCTTAGTTAAAATCTGTAAATTCGCATTATATAATATATATAAATATGCTGAGTTAATTTGCATTGAACGTCACAAAAAATTTTGTTACTGAACATACAATTCTATTAACTACAGTATTTGGTTAAGATTGAGTTAGTTTGCATTAAAATTATGTTATTACAAAATTCTGCACATAATTCACACTCTATTTCAGTATAGTTGAGTTAGTTTTTATTAGAATTATTGTGATTTTTATTTAAGTTTTTATAAAAAATTCTATTACAAAATTTGTTCGCTATACCAGTAATTGCAATAAATAGTGGGTTAGTTTGAATCGGCATAAGCTAGCTATAAAAAGTTCGTTACAAAGCTCATTACTCCAATAATAGATAGTATGCAGCTTAGTTTTATTAGTGAATGCCAGTTTTTAAAATAGGTGTTGCAAAGAGAAAACCTTATATTGCTATATTAGTTTTAGCTCATTGATCACTTTTTGAACATAAACGTAATTTTATTGGTTCATAGTGTCACAAATCACAATTTGTGACATTAGAAAAAGTCAATTATTTTTTATTTTTGAAAATTTTTATAGAGATCGTTTTCCCAATTTTTTCTGTTTAGGTAGTAATTTACATATGTTTACCTAAGCATTATAGCACGCTTAACGTGCTATCACGTCAAACGTGCAGTGGCGGTGAATTTTTTGTGGCTTTGAGATTATGTGGAAACACGTTCAACGTGATGGGCTTAAAATTATTATTTTTGTATCACATTAGGTGGCGGGTTGCACGTTTAACGTGCTAACGCGTCCAACGTGTAGTATAATTAACCTAAATATATATAAGCTCCCATTTTTTCGAGTTTAATAAAGCAGAATCTTCTCCTCGATTTTTAATAAAATAAAAGGAAGTAAGCTTAAGTTGTGCTGAAGAGTCCTTTTGCGTATTTTTTTAAAATCGAAAGTCTTTTTCCCATTGTAGTTTATTTTTCGTGTTATTATAAAAGTCGTCTCGAGATTCTTTTCCCAATCTCGTTGTTATCTGTCGCGTTAACCCGTACTGTTACAAACTAAAGTCGTATAATTCTTCGTAACTATTAGAGTTAAATCGGTTAAATACTCATCTCTCCCGAAATAATAGTTACAATAGATCGACATAAAACTACGAATCACTGAGATAATTAGTTGATTATCAGATAATTTTGGCAGCAAAAATTCCAACCAAAAATTCTAGAAATCAATTATTAAATATTTGGTTGAATGTAACTTTATTTAATATTCGCTAATATATTAACTATTTTTATCATATGTTTTATCTATAGCAGAGCATTTGTCATATTCTTGCACTTGTTCTTGCACTTGCATTTATTCTTGAACTAGACCATTATACAAAACGTTTTCAAATTCGTGAATTTTTTTTAGCCCAAAATAGTTTATAAATATTAGGCAATCAAACAACAAAAGTAAATTTACGTTCACGATTTTGTGTTGTTTAAGGGCATCAAAAATGATACTAATTACTCGAATATTATAATAATTACTTGACCATTATAATAGTCATAATCATCTTACGTATTCCTGTTAGTTTTTTTACATTTAGGTCACATTTTTCAGATATGAACAATCAAAAATGTTAAAGCGAACAGACCCAGAATTGAAGTATATAGATAGATTAGAATGTTAATTATACTTATTTTATATTTAATTTTTCTATACAAAATTTTGATAGGATAAAATGCGCATGATTCAGAAATATGCGCATTAATGTGAATTCATGCGCATGATTGAGGAATCATGCGCACGCATGAAACCCATCTCTAGATTTAAGTATTTTGTATGTAGGGGGCTTGGATTGGAATGGATTTTTAGTTTGTGGTTGATAGTATTACTCTCCTTTAGGAATCAGATCATGCCAAATTAGCCTAAAAAAATCTTTACGTTTTTATATACTCTATACTATACATTAATGTATATTCTTTACTCTATTTAAATTTACTATTTCGAATTCGTAAACCATTACCAGAGTACTGCCCACCCACCTTGCAAACTTACATTTTATTTATACTTTTTTTGATGAAATTTCTTGTTATACATTCTAGTAGATCTCGATTTCAGATTAGCAGATCCGCGCTGATTTTCTTTAAAAAGATCGATTCCCGAACATAGCGGCAGTGTATTTAAAGCTTCACTGACATGAATGGCTTATGTCTATTTTATGATATAAAAATTACATGTTTTATCTACTTCTGCATTTTATCTGTATTAACGTTAATCTTTATATTAATAAGCCTCAATTACATTTATTTTGTTAAAATAAAGATTAAAATTTTTTTCTTATTTATTAATACCTTATAAATAATAAAACTGTAACAAGCAATCTAATACAATATAGTCTGTTTTAATATTGTATAAGTTAGAAATTTTTGACAAAAATTTAAATATTAGCCAATTGGCCGTTGGCCGTTTGCCAACCAATTGCTAAAAAAATTGGCCACAAAAAATTGCCAACACCGACCAAATGTACTGAGCAACATGGGTGATACGAAGTGCTACCCATCGTACTAACGATTCATATACGGATTGAATAATTAAATCCAGATTCATCCAGATTTAGGTTATATACAAAGTAGTATTCAGATTCGATTTGAATGGCCTTTAATTAAAGAATAGGATTGAGGCACTACTACAGTACTACCTTTGTTAACTCTCATAAGTAATTAATACTACAGTATAAGTGAAGCTGCTATAATTTAAACTTATTAAACCTAAGAATGGTTTTTTGTCTTATTACAAATCTTCATCATGACGACTAATTCACATATCGCATCAAACATTTAATTTTATATTTTAGAATAAAATTTTATTATTTTACGGTTTCTATAAAACTCGTGGGTACAGGAAAACAGAAGATACTGGCTAGTTGATATAAATAAATATATACAATTTATAATAAGATTAAAAACCGGTTTATTTCTTACAATGTATGACGAAATTTAAAAAGTCAAAAGTTTTATTTGGGCATCTCATTGTCCTCCTTACATAACCTTAAAATCAATACCCCTCCCTACATTGTTTCGTAAACTAACTCTTAAATTGGGGCATACGATTTGTAACTTGTATATTTATAAATAAAAAAAATAAAAATACGAAATTAACACTGAACATATACGCCTTAATCAGATTGCAAATCAAAATTTGATTACCATAAACAGCCAACCAGTATATCCAGATAGTTACAATAGTCAAATCACATATATATAAACAAATTCTAATGAGTATTTAGAAAAAATTATGTTAGATAATTTTATTTGCACATAATATCTAGCATTATAACGTACTGACTTCCCGTTCCTGGTTTTGCGCAACTATGTTGCGCAGCTACATATGAATAATTTTGGTAAGTTCGAGTATATTAGTTAGTAATTATAAAACATATGATATGGCCTCATTTTTAGTAATCAAACTTTAATTCGATTTAAATATGCAGATCGACGAATAATTAAATCATATACTGTAAAAGGTGTTCATTGATATAAATAAATATTACAATTTACAATAAGTTTAAAAACCAGTTTAATTTGACAATGTATGACGAAATTTAAACATAAATTACTGTGAACACATGTTTATATAATTATTAATTACGTATTTGTTTGTTTCGAATAAACCAATTTTTTTCGCCAAAAGCCTTTTATGATGGTCTTTGACAATCGCCGATTATCAGTTCATCAGTTTGGTAAAATATCTGAATTGGAAAAATAAAATTTATCAAACGTACAAAAAATGAAAATATAAATTTAGATTAAACCAAGCATAAAAGTAATAAAAAATGCAAAATTTTATAAATTTTCTTAAATTCATAAAGTAAAAATTAGACAGTACAATGTACTGTACGTAGTTCGTACTGTTCGTATGTACAGTATATATGTACGTACAGTACGTACGTACGTACGTACTGTACAATGTACTATAAAATTTGGTTGACAAAAGTTTTACCCAAATATACATAAATAGTTAGTACACCTTCCAAAACGGGCCAAAATTTACAAAAAAAAAACCCGCTTCCACTAATCAATTCCAAATATATAAATTCATTGACAACAAATCACTTAAAGGCGTTAACTAATAAATATATAGATTTAATTATAAATATCAATTATTGAAAATTAGTTATTAAAATATAATTTAATAAAATTAATACTAACGCACTAATAATTAATATTAGTAATAAAATTTAAATATTATTTATAAATAATTAAATAAAATAAATTATAAGAATTTAATTATTTAAATAAGTTATTAAAATATAATAAAGCTTATACTAACAGCCTAATAATTATTAATGAAAAAATTTAAATTTGTTTATTATCAAATAAAAATAATAAAACAAATGGGTCAAGTTTATACTTACATCCTAATAAATATAAATTATAAAGTTTAATTATTAAAAATAAGTTATTAAATTTAATTTAATAAAGTTAATACTAACACGCTAATAATTATTAGTAAAAAATAAGAATTAAATTAGAAAAAAATTTATTTATTAGTTATTAAATAAAAATAATTATATTATAAATAATAAAGCTTATACATACAGACTATTATACAAATATATAATTAAATTATAAAAAGTTAATTATTAAAAATTAAATATTAAAATATAACTTAATAAATTTATACTAACACACTAATAATTATTATAAAAAAATTTAAATATTTTTATTAGTAATTAAATACATTAAAAAAATTTAAATATATTATTAATTATCAAATAAAAATAATATATAACAAATAATCAACTTTATACTTACTCACTAATAAATATATACATATACTGTAGTTATAAATATTTAATTATTAAAGTAAGTTAAAATAAAATTTAATAAAATTTATACTTGCGCACTAATAAATATATATATAATTAAATTATTAAAATTAACTATTAAAAATTATTTATTAAATTTAATTTAATAAAATTAATACTAACTGTACTCTGTAATAATTATTATAAAAAATTTAATATATATATTAATAACTAAATAAAAATAGTTATAAAAAATTAATTATTAAAAATAAGTTATTAAAATATAAAAATAATAAAATTTAAATATGTTAACTCTAACCCAACCTTAAATAAACTTAATGAATTTTGGTTATGGGAGATATATATCCCAGGAAGAAAATATCTCATGAGTATCGTGAGAGATACCTATAATTTCCTGTTATGTAACATAATTAATAAAGTTAATACCAACCGTCTAATAATTATTAGTAAAAAAAATTTATATATATATATTAATAATTAAAAATAGGTACAAAATGTTTAATTATTCAAAAAGTTATTAAAATATAATAAAGTCTATACTAACATTCTAATAAATATTAATAAAAAATTAAATATATTTGTTAGTAATTATATAAAAATAATTATATAACAAATATATTTACCACCTAATAAATATATATAATTAAATAATAAAAGGTTAATTATTAAAAGAATTTAATATTTTTGTGCATGTGCGCTGTAGCGCACCTCATATGATTTGGTGTAATGTGAAATCAAACCAACCAAAATAAACCGCTTTTTTTGTTAGTTAGGGTTAGGGTGAGGTTAGAATAGTATGTAGGTGAGAAAAGGGGTTTAATAGTAAAATTTTGCAAGGAATTTTTTTTGTTAGAGCATGAAGAGTGGGTTCATAAGCAAAATTATGAGCCACAGGCAATTTTTTAAAAGATTGCTATTTTTTCTCGATTTCACGTTACACCTGATCCTATGATCTGATTGGTTTATCAGATGGGTGCGTTACAACGCGCATATGTGCTAAATTACATAAAACTTATTAAAAATAAGTTATTAACTATAATTTAATAAAGTTTATACTAACCGTCTAATAATTATTAGCAAAAAAATACATATATTATTAATAATTAAATAAAAAAATTATATAATAGATAATAAAGCTTATACTTGCATACTAATAATTAAATATAATTAAATTATAAAAAGTTAATTATTAAAAACTAGGTATTAAAATATAACTTAATAAAGTTTATACTAACATACTAATAATTATTAGCAAAAAAATTTAAATGTTTTTATTAGTAATTAAATAAACATAGTAATTATTAAAAATAAGTTAAAATAAAATTTATTAAAGTTTATACTAACGGTCTAAAATAAATAATTATTAATAAATAAATAATTTAAAATTAATAATTTATAAATATATTTAAAGTTTATACTTACATACTAATAAATATATATAATTAAATTATAAAAATTAATTATTAAATTAAAAAAACAAGTGAATATATAAAATTAATTTTAAAAAATTAATTAAATTAGGTAACCAAAATTTATAAAATAAAAATTTTATAAATAAATATGTTAAAGTTTATGCTTACACTCTAAGAATATTTTTGTAAAAATAAAGATTTTAAATTTATAAAGCTATAAGTTCGTATAAAATATAATAAAGTCAATACTTACTCTCTAAATTTAAAAAAAAGTAAATATATAAAATTAACAAAATTTATAAAATAAACATTTATTAATTCCGAGTTGCCTCTAAGGCCACGCAAAGTTATTTTCATTTTGCATTACATGAAATCAAGATAATGGGTCAGTCGGTCAATTTTTTTTTAATGTTAATATCTCCAAAGGAAAATCAAACTTGGGCTTAAATTTTAGTTGTTGCTGACATATTTTTATTAGTAAATTATAAATTTAGAAGCTGAAGTCTGGTTTTCCCTTGGAATCATATCGAATTATTCTGGAAAATTATGGGTAACACCAGATATGTCGAAACTCACGTGACCTGATAACCCATTCATATACATTATTGGTCAAAATTTGGGTAATTTGGCAAATGAGCACGTGCCGCTTTGCCGCACATGTAGCCAATCATTTGTCAAATTACAGTATTCCAATAATGTGTGTTATCTGGCAATTTATGATTATGATTGGTAGGGAGTCGCTCACTGAGTTTTAATTTGAATAAACATTATTATGTTGTAACACATGAAAAAATAACAAGAAAATTTTTCATAATCATATGAGTTTGTCAGATAAAGTTTCGCTAATTCGTCAATGACAAAACTTATGGTTTCATCAATTAGTCAACGGCAAAAATGGTTTACCAGATATCTATACGCTGAACGAAAAAATTAATGTGCAAAAATGGAATAATTTGTATAATTGGAACTCGAAAATAAAAAAAAACATAGGAATTTTGAAAAATTTGGGGCAGGTAATGCAAAATGAAAAATCAAATTTGTGTCATCTAAAATAACAATTTTTAATAGACCCATACCCAAAAGATCTTTTTTCCAACTTCTTATGTTCTACGGATTCATGTTCATAGTGTTCATGGGGAACGATAGTGGTTTCTTGGTCTTTGATTAAGTTGGCTAGTAAGGCATTAATTAAATAAACACTTAAATTAATAACAACCAAAACAGTAATAAATTTTATTGTAATTGTTAGGAGTTTTAAGCAAGTTGAATAAGATTTAAAATTCAAATACATGCAGTTTTATGGATAAATTTCGGCATTTTGGATTTCACAAATGGAGTACGATCATCCATAAATAGGCCAGGTGACCCGGTGACCCGGTGATCTGGGGTTTTTTTTTTGCAAAAAATTTTTTCTATTAAAAAAAAAGCAAGGAAAAAAATTTAGAAATAATAGTAATAATAATAAAGTAAAAATACATTCGAATATTCATATTGTCACGGGGTAAACATGATATAGAATGATCATTAATGGTTATACTGCACCACATACATATGACAATTGATCATGCCGATTCTGCATATAATTAATCGTGCATAATCGATCATGCATGCTCAGGGCTTAGCTTCAGCGGAATGATTTAGAAACAATCTATCGTATTATACGCATGATAGCATCGTAGATAAGAATATCATATGATTTTAGTCTCGTAGTTTCCATAATATTTGTAAAGTATAAAAGAAGGTTGTTTTAGCTCTTCTTCTGGGGGAAGTTCTTCGGATTATAATAATAATATCAGACTATATTAATACACAAGTCCCGACTTATACCAAATTGGGTAAAATCACCAAGTCACGCCTCTGGCGAGCTGCCTTTTTATCGTCTTTATATCATAACTAAAAGATTGATCATTTTTCCCTGTCACAATTGGTGGTGATTGTGAGATATGGACTTCTCAACAGCAAATATTGCATTAAGATTGAAATCTGACAAAATTATACCTTATATTAACCCTGAGATTTTGAACAAATGACAGTATACTAACACATCTAATATTTACTCTTTTGTATAATCATGTGGAAAATTTATACGGCAAACCCATATCTTTTGAGCAAAATCGAAATTACAGCCAAAATTTCAAATTTAAATACGAAACCTAATGAAACGACCAAACCAAACCAACGAAATTCATACGATCATATCAAATGAGGTTTATTATATTTTGAAAAATCTATCGTTCTTGAAATGCTATGGATTATCGAGAGATGATTTAGGAAACTACATAATTATTTTGAAATATGCAGAAAAAGGATCTTTACATCTTGAAGCAATTCATTCGCAAGGAATAGAACATCGAGATCTTCATAGTGGAAACATTTTGCAAGACGAATTGGATAGTGCTTATATCACTGATTTGGGGCTCGCTAATACAAATAATGAAGTATCATTATGGCAGAAATATCTATGGGAAGAATGGCTTTCGGTGGTTATGATTTTAATACCAAATTTGCAGTAAAAATTTGTTATGGATTACAACCAGAATTACATCTGGTACTCCTGACCATTATATTAAATTAGCCAAGCAGTGTATGAATTTAGATCCGGAAAAATAACCTACTATTTGATATGTTGATGCTATTATTACTGCATGGATTGAAGAAATAGGAATTGTTGATGATAAAAAAAAAATTTTTTTTTAGAAGCTAATAAAGTTAAACCTATTAATGAATTACCAAAGAAAGCATTCGAAAAATATAGATGTTAGTATCAACGAACAACCACAGTATCCACAGTACATTAGGACACTGGAAACAACGTAAGTTTTTTTTATCAAAGGTTTCTGATATGAGAAATATGGTGGGAATTTGTAACCTTGGAGATTGTTATTGATACGGAATCAAAGCCTTTTGGGTTGTATTCGAAATCAGCTAAGAAGGGTTATGCGAGCTATGTGAAATGAATAAATTTTTGTGTATCAAATATCAGGATAGAATTTAGTGTAGATAGTTACATAGTAAATTAGTATAAGTTTTTTTTTTTGGTTTGTTTTGTTTTTTCATAACTACGTAATATTATTGTAAAAAAAAAAAAAAAAAAGTATTTATTTTTACCCAAGGTTAAGGTACGCTGCCTGTAAGTCGCCAAGATGCGCAAAAATAGGGGTAGCCAACCTGTAAGTCGCGTCTATAGCCTGGTATCGGCGGGCGGATACCAAAATTGGTACTGCGCAAATATGGTTCTTGGAAGTGTAAACGTTAATGGAAAAAAAAAAAAGAACGGTGCTCTGCCTGTAAGCCACCAAAGGCGCANAATGGAAAAAAAAAAAAGAACGGTGCTCTGCCTGTAAGCCACCAAAGGCGCAAAAAGAATGGTGCTCTGCCTGTAAGCCGCCAAAGGCGCAAAAAGAATGGTGCTCTGCCCGTAAGCCGCCAAAGGCGCAAAAAGAACGGTGCTCTGCCTGTAAGTTGCTAAATGCACAAAAAGAACGGTGCTCTGCCTGTAAGTCGCTAAATGCACAAAAAGAACAGTGCTCTGCCTGTAAGTCGCTAAATGCGCAAAAAGAACGGTGCTCTGCCTGTAAGTCGCTAAATGCGCAAAAAGAACGGTGCTCTGCCTGTAAGTCACTAAATGTGCAAAAAGGACGGTGCTTTGCCTGTAAGTCGCTAAATGCGCAAAAAGAACGGTGCACTGCCTGTAAGTTGCTAAATGCGCAAAAAGAACGGTGCTCTGTCTCGGCATCTTAGTTAATAAAAACTCACTAATACTTGGAAGTTTATGTGTGGGACGCATAAAATAAGCGTGGGCGAATGTCACAGGTAAATGTGATATAGGATGATCATTAATGGTTATACTGCACCACATTTCATATGATAATCGATCATAGCGATTCTGATATAATTAATCGTGCATAATCGATCATGCATTCTCAGGGCTTAGCTTCAGCGGAATGATTTAGAAACAATCTATCATATTATACGCATGATAGCATTATAGATAAGAATATCATATGATTTTAGTCTCGTAGTTTCCATAATATTTGTAAAGTATAAAAGAAGGTTGTTTTAGCTCTTCTTCTGGGGGGAGGTTCTTCGGATTATAATAATAATATCGGACTATATTAATACACAAGTCCCGACTTATACCAAATCGGGTAAAATCACCAAGTCACGCCTCTGGCGAGCTGCCTTTTTATCGTCTTTCACATCGTAACTAAAAGATTGACTATTTTCCCCCATTACAATATATATTTTAATAGTTTTTGCATTCACTGTGTAGAAACATCCGCATTTGTTTTTCGACAAAGGCAGTAATCTGGTCAGGTGTTTTGTCTAACCCAAATTCTAACAAGATGATAGTTGCACAATTTTTTTTAAAAAAAACTATCATTTACTCTTTTCGTGCTCTGCATGATGGGTAGCATAGATTATTTCATAAAATTTTCGACACAGCAAATTTGCATCACAAATTATTCTTATCTGTAGTTCTTCTGTTACGCCAATACAAAGAACCTTAAGATCGGGATTTTGAGTATATTTAGGCATTCATTATAACGAATTTCATAAGTCACGAAGCCATATCCTTGTGAATCAACAAAGTGTTGAAGAAAAAAATATAATACGGAATTATCTATAAATATAAATGAAAAAGATCAATGCAAATATCAATGTAATTATTAATTATTATAGTTATTGTATGGGTTGTTCAGTTGCACAGAACGGGATTTAAATATGCCACCAGAAAATGTGTACCAGGTTGGGTCCGGATGGCAGGTTGGATGATGGCCCAGAAACTAATTCGGATCATCACGTTATTTTTTTGAAGACGTTTTTTTTCAAGACAATTTATTTTTTTGAAGACGTTTTTTTTCAAGACAAATTTTTTATTTTCGATGGTATTTTTTTCAAAGCATTTTTTATTTTTTATATCTAATGCATACAACACAATACAGAATACATTGTTTTTAATGTCTTCGGCTAATAAATATGGCTAATAAAAAACAATTTGGTTTCTAATTTTGTTCGTTCCTTAAAAAACTTCTGGATAAATTATGTGCCCTTTTGGTAGTTGACCTTTTTTTACGCATTTTCATTTCAGTAGGATCAATGTTTTCTTTCTTTGCATGAAGTTTTCTTCTCTGTACCGACACAGGCTGAACCTTAATTTTTCCTCCACTTCGAACGGTTTTAGCTTGTGATGTTGAATTTTGTTGAAAGAGATAAGATGATGATAATTTGCCCATTGATATAGATTCTGATTTTTCATACCCTTTTTTAAAATTCTCGATGCCAGCAAGAATCTGACCATTATTCTTAATATCATTTAAAATATGCTTAAAAAAGTTTTCAACTGACAGAATACATGCGCTCATATCATCTTCGCTATTATGTCAATGATTTGAATTTTATGAATTATATAGTAATTGTCTATAAAATTTATAGCATTAAAATTTAATTGACAAATCGGAATTGAAGGGTCAAAAATGATTGACATTTAATAATAGTTGGTGACGGGCATTTAATAGTAAATTTTATTAGTGTTAGAAATGGTGAAGGATTGTCCATTTAAAATGTCAAACAATAGAAAATATACCGTACGACTTGTAAATAAAGGGCAAATAGACTCTAATTTTCACTATGGACCATATGCTCGAGATTGGTGGAATCAAAATATTAAACTTTCAAACAATAGTGTATTAACTCTTCCTTTTCGCCTTTATATGAGTGTAATAACTCAAATAAATGGGCATGAATTTGTTTTATCCATTATTAATAAACCTTCAAATCCTTTGCAACCAGGCTTTTTGTGCTCAGTAGAGGAAAAAATTGGTGATATACAGGATACACCTTCTGTAGCTATCAACATATTATATCAGAAATTATATGGAACTAAAACTGAGCATTCGGGTTTAGCTGTATTTGGTTTTTATAATGAAGAAATTGTATCAGAAATGCTAACAGATATTCCATTTTTTCCATTATATCTAAACGTTGGCAAATTCTCTATAGTGGTTTCAACAATTGGTTATTCTTCATGGGAGGAACTTTTATGTGCTGGGCCTGGTTATACGTCATCTTTGGTAACACATTGTGGTTCAGAAACTTACTTTATTCTACAACAAGTTTTAGAAAACCACTGCAGTTTGCGGGTTTTTAAAGGCAAAAATCAAATAAATCAATATGTTGGTGAAACACCAACTGCCGTTTGGAAAAAATAAGGAATTCACCAGAATAAGGACTATTTTGCTCTCTTTGGACTAAAAGATCCAAAGGTTCAAGCATTGTTAGCAAACGGTGAAATGAATGATATAACACATATAACATGTACATCATTTCAGTGAAGCAACAAATCAATTATGCTACAAATGTTTGACCTGCATATTAAGCATAGGAAAATTTTAATGCCTAATGAAGATTGGCAAACTCTTTTTACTAAGTGGATTGCACAAAAAAGTTCAATAATTCAGCTGCCATATGTTTTACATACTATATATCCATCTAATTATGCATTTCAACACAAAGAACTAGCAGCTTGGCAATCTATGCTTCGAGCTTGTGGGTGCACAAATATTATGCCATATTCAAAAGAAGAATCTGACATAGAATTTTGGATGCATGCTGTAGATCCTAGTGCAGATCGACAAACTCTACAAAATTTATATAAATAGGAATTACTTTGAATACAAGATCAAGAATCACCATGTAATATTACAGCAAGTTATCAGTTTTGGAGTAGTTTTCGCCATGCACTAGAAATTAGTAAAAGAGGGGCCAGTGGAAAGATTCGATTACTCTCTACTATCGCACTTGATTTTAATTATCATGATATTCAAATGGAATTAGGAGTAAGGCATAATAAAGTATTTGTTTCGTAATGAAAATAATATATTAATGCAATAAAATTTATTATTAGGATTTATTATTAATTATAGATAACATTAAAAACCGTATATAAAGCCAAGAAACATGCATGTCTCTATGGTGTTGGTGCTCCACCAATAGGAATGCCAAAAAAAACAACTAAATTAATGGCCGAATTTAAAGAGAGACAGTTTGAAATGTTTTTTTTAGATAAAGATAATGTGATGATGAGTTCTTATATGGTAGATCTGAAAACCAACTTACCTATTCTTTATTTGCGCGATAATAAGACTTCTCTTTGGAAAAAGTTTCAACAAACTTTTCTAAATAGAATGAAGAAAACCTCTTTTATGGGTCGAATCGCAAATTGTACGCATCTAAAGTATCAGAATGACTTAGGTGGTCTTTGTGGAATCTGTAATGATTATGGATTCGGATCATTTGAAGTCCTAATTGGAATTGCGCGAAATACTTTTACCAACAAAATAAAATTGGTATTAAATTTTATTGAAATTTTGTACTAATCTATTTTTCTTTTTTTTTCTTATTAGCAAAATTTTTAAAACTTCACTATAATTAAAGAATTTTGTATAGAATGGGTTATCATAAGACGTATTGATTTTATTATATCCGTTTAGAAAGATCTTCACTATATGTCAAGAGTTTACTATTTAACTTCATGTGGCTTCAATCATTCTTCATTATATCGAATGCAATGACTTTTTTTTCACTATTATAAATGTTTTTTTTTTTACTTGAATGCTATTTCGTTTTTATTTTTTATACTTGAAACGTTTGTTTTTTTTTACTTGAATGCTATTTCGGGGTTTTTTTTTACTTGAAACGGTTGTTTTTTTTTACTTGAATGCTATTTCATTTTTTTTTCTTATTTTATTTTATTTTTTAGAACGAAACACTTTCACAAATCGAGCAGCTACGACGCCACCTTAAAAGAAATTTTGAGGAAGAATTGATAGTATTACCAGATGGATCAATAACCCATGACCCTTGTATAGATCATTGTCTTCAATATGCTTTTGGAGAATGCTCAGCCTCACATGTTTTGAGATGTTCCAAGTGTGAACAGTTTTATAATTTTTTTAATAAGTTAGAAAACTATGTAACTGATGAATGCATAATGCAATTACGCGAAATTCAAGAATGATTGAAATATTTTCTAGGTCACCAAGCACGAAAATCTTATCTTAATGCTCAATTCAAGGCAACTTTAGCTCAGTTGGACTTTGAGGGCGCTCTAATTTTTGCTGACTATAAGATGCAAGTTCTTCCGAAATCTGCTCAAGAAACTAAAAGAGATTTTTTTGGTAAAAAAGGTTGGACCTTACATACCATACTTGTTTTTAGAAAAATTGCAAATCAGAATTTATTAGATATTCGGGCATTTGACCATTGGTCCACCAACACTAAGCAAGATGTGTGGTTCACTGCTTCCTCGTTTGAAGCAGTATTTGATTCAATGAAACACAAGCCAAAATGGATAACTATAATTTCAGACAACAGTGTGCATTATCACAATTCAGAGCTGATGACTATTGTAGCGCATTGGCATACTTGGTACTCTATTGAAGTAAAACGATAGTTGTTTCTGGAGCCAGGGGAGGCTAAAACAACCATCGACTCCCATCATGCAAGTGTGGGTTGAGTTTTTTTTTTTTAGTAAATTTTAAGCGCTAACAAAATACTGACAATTTAATGCTTTATATCACCTTAGATCAGCCATAGCATTAAACGATATATACGATTGGGTTTGACTTAACTGAAGGTGAAGACATAGTTGAAGCGGTAAAAGGGCTGGCCGGAACATCATTGGCACAAATTACAATAAATCGTAATGATGAATGTAGTGAATTAGAAGTTGAAGACGTCGAATTAAATAAAAAAAAAAAAATAGAAATTCCAATAAAAAAAAAAACCATGACCGGAATTTCAAAATTGTATTGCTGGGAGTGGCCAGTGGAAGGTGCATTTACTGGATTAATTTGTGCTAGGGGACTACGCGGGTCTTGGAAAAATTTTTTCCTGGCAGAATTTAATGCCCCTATTATTCGCCCAAAACCGATAATTTCGGTGCACACAGAGCCCACATCTGATTGGACTATGTTACTCCCAACAATAAATGGTTTGTTATTTTTATAACATGTGAATAACATGTTAGAAATAAATTTGATAATTTACTATAAACTATAGCTTCTTCAAGTAATGAAATGGAATTGGAAGGTAGGTTATAATTTTGCGACCTACTGTAAGAATTTATTAACTACATTGCTCATGATGAGACAGATGTTACAAATTCTAGTAGCGGGGATGATCATACAAGTTCTATGATGGACATTGACGGTAAGAACCATTTATTTTAGTTCTCGAAGTTCAGTGAATGTTCAATTCTGGCTAAAAAAAATATGTGCGGATTTGGGCTGGTAAAGCCAAATGATAATAATCATAATTTGGACATCTTTTAGAAAATAGAACCGGAAAAGATGAACAAAACACATTTATTCACTTTTAACAATCTGCTGAAATAGAAAGTTCAGATGGAATTGAAGTTGAAATGAATCAAAAATCAGCCGGCATAGGTAATCAAACCACGAATTTGGGATGGTTCAAAAAAAATAAAATGAAATGTGATTACTTACTTTGTGTACTTTTATTTAGGAAATGAAGCTGGTAAGGATGAACAGAATTCATTCATTCAGTTTCAAGAATTTGCCGATATGATGGAATTGGGGGTTGAACAAATTCATTTGTCCATTATTAAAAATCAGCTGAAATAGGTAATCAAGTCACGAATTAGGCTTATAAAATAAATAAAGCTTACTTATTCTGAACAATTTATTTAGAAACTGAACTGTAACAGATGAACAGAGAGCATTTATTCATTTTCAAAAATCAGCAGAAATGGAAGATCCTAGTCGAATTAGAGTTGAAATGAACGAACTAAATGATAATTCCGGTGAAAGGTTCGTAGAACTGTTGGTATAATTTATTGCAATTTTAACTAATATAATTCTTTTTAGAAACATTGTAAAAACATTTCAAATGCCCAAGGGTTGGGCATTTCCGGCAAATGCTAAATTTGGAAAAAAAGGCAGGGGAAAAAGAATCAAGGCTGAGGTTGTAAATATTTTAAAGCAATTTTTTTTGAATGGAAATCTAAACCCCAAGGACAAAATGACGGCCAAGGAGATATATGAGGAACTGATGAAGTTCGCACATGCTGGAGAAATTGAAGATGATCATGTACCTCAATTAACCACAATCCAAAATTGGATTGGCCGCTATGCTAGGGAATTTAATCGAGAAGGAACAGCCATTGCACTTAATAGCTTTAGAGTGATAGGCACCTCCTCAAATGGCAAACTTTAGTAAGTATTTGTAGGGATTGCATGTTACAATGTCCAATTGATTTCAATTTTTTTTGAACATATGTCCAATTTCAATTGGATATATGTCCAAAAAAAATTGAAATCAATTGGACATTGTGACATGCCAACCTAGAGTATTTATGTTTTATCCCATTCTAAATCTCAAATTTAACAACTCATTTTTGTGTCAAAATAGAGTTGAAAAGAATGAATATGGGGCATTCGTTTAACAGAAATCTATCAACATATAAGTTGGCAATTGCAAAAGATGAATTGATTGCATTTATTGGTTATCAATATTGTTAAAATGGGACATGTGAATGGAATATAAATATATTATGAAATAATAGGGAATCAGATAAATAAAATTGAGGTTTCAAAATCATAAACATTTATTTAATACAAATTCTTAAATGTACGCTCTATACACATTGCCCGTTAGCATATGCTTTGTTTAAATCGAAGCTATACTTTAATGAAGTCGGGTTATAAAAAAAATTTCTATATAGCTTATATCAAATATCAAGCTAATTTTAATAATATTATCAAAAATTCTCCATTATATCGATCCTTCATTGTAACGGAAATTATTCGAAAAGTTGTATATATTCCTGAAAGCAATATACATAAAGCGCTATTAGTTAAGCAATCACATAAATGAACTCATTGGTAAGTGATATTTCAGATTAAAATCTGAAATAAAAATTTCTTTGATACTAAAATACCATAACGCACCTTAGTACACGCTTTCATATTATACAAAATAAATCCTGTGAATTGTACAAAACCCACATTAAATCATTACTTACACTACTATTGAAACCAAAGTGCAGGTAAACTTCTCTAAATCTTTCTTGATTGTAATTTTTCGCTGTTGAGTATAAAATGAATCGGTAATAATCTAAGGTTAATTTCTAGCAACTACCATATACCTGTATACCTTTGAAATTAGCCAAAAAACCAGTTTTAGAAAACCAAACTGAAAAAAAAATTATAAAGATATAAGTTGGTTTTAATACTTATGTAACAGTTTTTCTATTAAGGCTACTATACATATGAGAATTATATATAAATTTGAAATTGAAAATTAATAGTTAAAAAGCCTCGACAATTTTTGTTATGTTTTAGCTTTGAAGTTATTAAATAACCGTTTTTACCTCTTTTCTAAATAAATTTGTGCGGTTTTATGAAGGAATAAGCACGAAGTTGAAATCGAAATTACTAAAGATTTTGAACAAATTTAGTCCAAATGCACGTGTCTTACTGAGTAAAAACTTTAAGTCATGCAACAACAAGAAAACTTATTTTACTTACTGATTCTATTAGTTATGCTTTATGAAATTCAAAGATTAGATCTTTTGTTTTATTCAAGATACATGCATTTTATTATGAAATAAAAATATGTAATAGGTGTTTGTTATAATTGATCTTTGCTATGTAACCATATGAAATTTTTACCCTTTATCGGCGATCTTCCAATTAAATTATTACCTGGCATCAATATGTTCTACAGGGGTTTCAATACCTTGATGACTTGTTATGTTAATGCCTTATTTGTTTGTTATTTCACTATTTTGTTCACCAGAAAAAGCCCGCAGTGGCACATAAAATGCTGGATCTTCTGCGACCATGCCTTTTAGTATATTTATAGTATATTAATAATTAGTATTATTATATGGCCCGGTGCAAAAAGATTTGTACCTCAAGCACTAAAATTAATTTTGTCCATATAGAAAAATTCTTCAATTTTAACAATTTATTTATAATTTTTTTATGCCAACTAAAGTAGGTACTGGGCTATCTTTTGATATATTTTTTGTTGCTATTTTATAAATATTTTGTTGAGCAATAAATTTTTGAAAAAATTCAATTAAATTAAAAAAAATAGATTTTTTTTTAAAAATTTTTAGATTTTAGGCATTATCGAAGCTATATGCAGTGTAACAGTGTTGTACTAAACAAGTGCATAGCCCTGCATATGCTGAATATATGGTTAAAATTTCAGCTTAATTGGATCAGTAGTTGTCGAGAAATAAATTTTTAAAGTTTAATGTACAATTTACTATATAGTACAAAAGTTGTACAAAAATTACTATGTAATTTTGTACAAAATTTGTACTACATAGTAAATTGTACATTAAACTTTAAAATTTATTTCTTAACCATATATTCAGCATATGCAGGGCTATGCACTTGCGTAGTACAACACTGTTACACTGCATATAGCTTGCGATAATGCCTAAAATCTAAAAATTTTTTAAAAAAATCTATTTTTTTTTAATTTAATTGAATTTTTTCAAAAATTTATTGCTCAATAAAATATTTATAAAATAGCAACAAAAAATATATCAAAAGATAGCCCAGAACCTACTTTATTTGGCATAAAAAAATTATAAATAAATTTTTAAAATTGAAGAACTTTTCTATATGGACAAAATTAATTTTAGTGCTTGAGGTACAAATCTTTCTGCACCGGACCATATATATTATATATTTTTTAAATAAAATTTTTTTAAAACTTACCACATGCAATATATCTATAAGTTACACAATCATCAGGTGAAAGGGCAGGTATAAAGTTAAAAGATCCTGCTTGATATTTAATTGCGACTGCAGCCTGGTGTTTGCAAGGAGTTCCACCAAGTGCTGCAAGACATGTACACGTTCCAACTGATGGATCAACAATATAAAACTCATCCGTATTTGCACTAGGTACAACGTACGTATTGCTTGAATTATCAAAATATATTTTTTGTTGATCAATCTGCTGCCATCCAGGACTAAGAAACCGTTTTGATAGTTCAAGACGGCCAGGATGACGGTTTGCAATAGCCATTAATCTTCGTTCATAAAAACGTTCCATGTTTTCCATAATAAATTGAAATATTTGCACGGCATTGTATGCCTGAGTTCGAGCAAAAACAATATCCTTGATGATACCAAAGCTCCGTTCAACATAATTATTGGTATGATTTAAAGATGCCTGACGAATGACGAATCATTGACGAATGACGAAACCATTTCGTCAGGTGACTTCCATTTGACGAATTGACGATTGACGAAACCCCTGACGATTGACGAAACCTATGACGAATTGACGAAACCTATGACGAATTGACGAAACCTATGACGAAAACTGATGAGTTATATTCATACAAGATAGAGTTAATTACCGCGTTTATAAAAATTAAGAAGTATTTTAATAACCCGTAAAAGGGTCTAATATAGTATCACCAACAAAAGAAATATAACCTAATTAACCTTTTAGGCAATTCTATAGGAAAGTCGCGGTCAATAACGATAAGAGCTAAAAAACGATGTTTTAACAGAACAGGTGATAATGCATAATTAATAGCAACGATAGAGAATCAATATAGGCTGGATAACAATATATTATATACATATTAAGATACCCATTACATTCTCGTTATTCATCGTGATTTTACTTATTTACGATTAACAAATCAAAAAAAAATTAAAAACAAACGCGTAAAGATAGAAGTTTAGGGTTAAGGTGTTGTTGTTGGAGACTACAACGATAGATTGGTGCTCATTATATGTAACATTTCGTTCCCATCATTTTTAATTAGTGCACCAAGGTCGATTTAAACATTGGTTTTCAAGTATTTTCACTTATCTTCCTTCTTTCGCACATGTTCGGAATATATGTCGGATTTATCCGGAATCGACGAAAATAAACGCGTGCACAATGTTGACTATTCCGGATCAACCCGACATAAAGTTGAACACGTGACATGCGAAATGAAACCTTATAATGAAATAACATTCTTTTGAACAATTTAAGGTTTAGTGTATCCAAGATCTTATGCTAAAGGGTTCCTGAATCGATTTATCAAGGTTTATCAATTGCTAAAGGTTTGTCAAGGTTTCGTCAATTCGTCATATGTTTCGTCAATTCGTCATAGATTTCGTCAATTCGTCATAGATTTCGTCAATTCGTCATAGGTTTCGTCAATCGTCGGGGATTTCGTCAATCGTCAAGGTTTCGTCATGACGAAACCATGACGAAACCATTTCGTCATCGCAAAAAACATTTCGTCAGGCATCTTTAGTATGATTTCCACGAAGTAGTAAATACTGCCGATATGATAGTGCCCAAACTTCTCGTCGATCCCAAAGGCGTGTGAGATATGTTGCGAGTTGTGAATATTTTGTAAAATATTGTTCTTTTAAAATAAAAAAATTAAGCTCTGTTTCAGAGATTGTAGGTGAGTATAAAACTTTTTTAAATAATAACATAATTGGCGATCTATCATTTTTGTGAATTTTATGTTTGGAATTATATAACCATCGCCAAAGTGCCTGTAATATATGAAAAATACATAACAGTTTAACACAATTAGGCCAGCAGAGTGAAATAGCATTACGCTCTGCATATGAATCATCAGTCATAATAACGGCTGGCCCAAGTTGTGGACCGCGTCCATCGAATGCATTATTTGGCAGTATCGTCTTTAATAAATTAATCGCATTTTCAATAGTAACTTCAGCCTCATCTAAAGTTAAAAATAATCCTTATGGTAGCGCACCGGCAACACAATTTGTATAAAGAAGTGAAATTGATGTATTCAGTGGGTCGAAAGAAGCGGATGCGTCAAAGTAGCATAATTCACCAGCTTGATGAATTTTTTCGTGAATTCTCATCATCAAATTCGTCACAACGCATAAAATAAAAGGACTTTGTGTAGTTGAATTATATATTTGAAGTGCAGCTTTTCCTTTACCAGAATTATTATAAAAGGTAACAACCTCTTGCAATCGCTCAAACATTCCTTTGCCATTTCGATCGCCCAACTGAGTAGCACGAAACTTACTATAAAGATATTTTAAAAATCCATTATCCGGATTTTTTGATCTATCTGCCAACAATTGTGCAAGTTCATTATTATCAGAAGCAGATAAATGCAACTCATCTTCATAGACATAACGTGCACTGGCTGCCGAATGCCCCATATTAAATAATTCAATGTATCTGTTTTGAACCCCAAGTTCTACTGGTCGAAAGCTTAATGAAGCCGCTGAATTAGGTAGGTGATTGTGTGTAAAACGAAGATTAATTTCGAGCAAATTGTTATTTTTTAATCGAAGATTAAGTGTTGCATTGCATTTTGTATTCCTATTTCGCAAACTATATGGGTTTTTAATATCACGGTTTTTATTTTTTTGCCTCACTAAATGACTGTGAATACAGTGCCGCATCTCTCTAAAAATGACTTTGTTTCCTTTAACAGGGTAAGTTCGAGTTAGACGCATAGTAGTTTTTGATTTTTGTTGAAACTCTTCAAGCCACTTCAAAGCACCATCTTTAGTATCAATATTTGTGAATAAATCAACGATGATTTGCCCAATTATCATACTTTCAGAAGTAATTATGGGTTCTAATTCACTATAGTTTTCAATCTGGTATAGGTAATTTGATGGAAGTATTTGCCGAAGTGGCGTAGGTAAATTTGATGAATTAATTTGGTCCTGTATTACATAATTTATTAATACCTTTAAATTCTTTAAAACATTGTTCATAATATTATATACGTGCCTGCAAAGAATTTTGCATCGCTACTTGTAAATTCTTATTTTTGGATTTAAAAAAAGAGAAGGTAAACATTTATTTATCGTCTCAATAATAACAATACATAATTAAATTGATTAATAATAATGAAAATTTCAACGTCATTCATAGGTACGTACGTACGTGCGTTCAATAAGCTATTGAATTTCCGATCCGACCAATTTCAGGTCGATCGTCCGGACCCAACCTGGTACACATTTTCCGGGTGCTTAAATATGAACCCGTGTGCGTAACGGGTTATTCAACATATCTACGGTATATTACTAATGTTCTGTCCGCTTAAAGCAATCTGATTGGTCGCATATGGGTACCGTGATCAGGATCGTCATCAAGTGATCTTTGCATAATATTGTAATCGGGAATGCAACACTATTGCAACTAATCTATATCTATCTTCTATATATTATTAAAATTCAATTCTGACTGGTCAATTTTGGTACTTATGTAACCAATCGTATACGTAACCAAGTTCAGAAGTGATAAACATATTGTATTCTTGCTCATTTCAACAAAGTTCATTCACCTTAATAGACAAGAATTGTTAATTTAAGCTATTAATAATAAAAAATAACATGTATATAAATTGTAGTAATATAAAAGATTTATATATTCTAATAAGCATATATAAAACAAGTGCTAAAGTTTGATCAAAAACACAACTAATGACGCGTACAATTTTTTTTTATTTTTTTATTTAACACCTTCATAGAGGACGCCATGTAGGCGTTCTACGCGTACAATTCAATTTCATTTATCGTGATCCGGTTCATTATTCGTGAGTGCTGACTTATATTATTAAAAAAATAATATGCATTTGCTATAAAGATAAGTTTTCGAACTTTCGATTTTACCCCTTATTATTTACCAGATTAGGCTCTAGAATATCATATATTATACGTAATCACAATCAATAATATCACATATTTTTCACGAGTTGAATCTAATAAATGATAAATAAGCTTGAAAACACCTGAAGTTACATTTTTTCTCTTGTTATTATTCTATACATTTCAAGTTCATTTCGGATTTTATCTGTGCACTTTTTTCTATTAATTTTATTTATTTCTAAATAAATGCCTTCATACTACAGTACATACAATTTCATTTATCTTTTAATACCGTCGTTATTATTCCTACATTTGGGATCTTTGATAAAAGAAAAAGAGCTCCTTTTGGGACTATAATAGTCCCGAAAGCAAGAATTCCAATATGGTATGATTATCATGTGATTTACGATGTATCGAGTTATCTACATTATAATCCGAAAGTTGCTAAAAATATTTAAAAATTGGTATACTAAATTCAAGATATACCATAGGTAATTGTTTTTGTTTGATTTTATGTTACATGGCTTAAATTTTGATTTGACCAGATAGTGAAAATTTTTAAGGAGTGATGCTATGATGTTTGAATTACGTTGATCTTTTCGGAATGGTATTAAAACTAGTGCTCGTACCCGGATAACTTTTTATCCGAAAGGTTGTAACCTTTACAGCTATTTTCATAATTCCTGGAACACCTGATAAAAATTGACCGAATGATGTTTCGGCCGACTCGATTAAGTTTATGATTTCGGGGAATAAGAGTCAGATACGTAATTTAATAAGATCAGGTGACTAATATATATTACAATAAGAATAAATATCGTAAGTTGTAAAATTCAATGCCTATTCTTTGGCGCTCAAACGAAGCTTATTCATTTCTAATTATTTTTCGACGAAAATTTGTTTTTAAAAAATTGAATTAAATTTCAATTCCTATTTTTTGGCAAGATCCATTTTCGTTCAAACGAAGCCTTTATTCATTTCTAATTATTTTTCGTTTCTAGTCGAAGACGAAAAGTTCGTTTTCAAAAAATAAATTAAATTTCTATTCCTATATCCATTTTCGTTCAAACGATGCCTTTATTCACTTCTAATTATTTTTCGTTTCATGTCGAAGATGAAAAATTCGGTTTTAAAAAATTGAATTAAATTTCAACTCCTATTATTTGGCAAGTTTAGTTTTAAAAAATTGTATAAAACTTCAATTCCTATTCTTTTGACAAGATCCATATTCGTTCAAACGAAGGCATTTATTCATTCTTAATTATTTTTCGTTTCTTGTCGAAGATGAAAAATTCGTTTTTAAAAAATTAAACAAATTTCGATTCCAATTCTTTGCCAGGATCCATTTCGTTCAAACGAAGGCATTTATTTATTTCTAATTATTTTTCGTTCTTATTGAGGACGAAAAATTTATTTTTAAAGAATTTGGGATATCTCAATTCATGATCATATTTAATTTTTTTAACAGCGGAACCTGTTCGATAATATATTTGTTATAAAAGTCTAATTTATATTCGATTCCTTTTTTACATTTCTTGTTAAGGTTTATTGGTTGACATGGATAGTTTTTTCCATAAATTTTCGAACAAACTAAGCACACCAATCATGTTGGACAAGCATTCGAACGAAAATTTAAAATCGTTGACATTATTGTATGACAATCGTAAAATGATCATTATGATACAAAAATAGCTTTTATTAATTATTTTTATTATACCGAATCAATAACTTATCGAATTCGGCCGAAACTCACTCGGTCAATTTTTATCAGGTGTTCCAGGAATTATGAAAATAACAGTAACAAAATTTAATAGCCGGTTTTATATCCTATTCAAATAAAAGGATAACGGTTATATCCGGATAAGATATTTATATGATTATTGATTTATATATACAGTATTAATGCATAAATCAAACAAAGGAACTCTATATAATAATAAAGTAAAAAAAATTAGAAAAATAAATACATAAATAAATCAAAACGAATAAAAATGAATCACTATATGCTCGTCTAAATATTAAATGCTAACTTTTCATACATTTAAATGAATAGTTTTAATATTCATATATATTTAACAATGTAATTAATAATTTTTACATTTCCTGCATAGGACACATCCACATTTGTTTTTCGGCAACGGCAGGAATCTGGTCTGGTGTCATGTCTAGAAGATAATTACTAAATTTTTTTTAAACAAACATAAATTTATCTTTTTCAACATAAAAAACTTGCATCCCCAAGTTATTCCTATTTTGTTTAGGCATGAGAAGTTCTTCTGTTACGCCAATACAAAAAAATAATGACGAAACAATAAAAGAATAATCTTTATATATATTAATGAAAAAAGATCGATGTAATTATTAATAAGTAATTATTATCAGTAATTTATTACATTGCTGTGCATTTCACAATCGTTGAAAATCAAGAAAGAACGCATGTTCATTCAGAATTAAATTCAGAAATGATGTGGAACAATAAGTAATTATTATCAGTAATTTATTATAAAATGAAAATCGAGAAAGAACACATGTCAATTCAGAAATGATGTGGAACAATAAGTAATTATTATCAGTAAATTATTACATGATCTGCATACAAGATGAAAATCGAGAAAGAACACATGTCAATTCAGAAATGATGTGGAACAATAAGTAATTATTATCAGTAATTTATTACATGATCTGCATACAAGATGAAAACCGAGAAAGAACACATGTCAATTCAGAAATGATGTGGAACAATAAGTAATTATTATCAGTAATTTATTACATGATCTGCATACAAGATGAAAATCAGAAAGAACACACGTCAATTCAGAATGGAACAATAATAGTATTCTGTACTGTGTAAAGTATGTAATAAAAACATAAAGTAAGTACTTACTGTATTCATATATATAATATAATAATTATTATTATACTTACAAAAAACTGAAAGCCAGTATAAGTTTAAAGTGTAATTGATTTATATCACCTATTAAATAAATATAATAAACAAACGAAATATTAAAATCATGTTCTTATTTAAAATACATTAAATTTATGATGTAGACAAGTTTTACACCGAGTGATGCTAGTATATAAATAATACGCAAATTAAAATTTTTATTATAATTGTATTTACCCTATATTATCCTAATATTATGTCACGGCTGATGCTGAAGTTGGCTGATGCTGAAGCTTTGACCTATTTTGATATAAAATTTAAAAAATATTTTTGGATGTTTTTTTCGCTTTTGTCTTATAGGGTTAGGGTGGGGTTTGGGTGTAGATTTTATATTTATAGAGTATGTGGATTTTAGCAGGGCTTATAGTTTCTAATCGAGACCCCTGAGCTTCAGCATCAGCCAACTTCAGCATCAGCCGTGACATATTATATCTTAAGTTAACCGGATACCTCAATAATTTATCTGTTTATCAGTTTTATAATTCGGGTATCCGGATAGCCTAACAGAACCGGTTATTGTACCCTAGGGTACGATCACTAATCTAGCAAATCAACTTTCTGGCCTAACAAAAAAGGTTTCCTCGCACAATTTTGCTATATAATGCACCTTCTAACCACCCACATGAACCCAAACCCTAACTAATTCAATTTTTTTCTCAAAGACAATTGATGCCGGAAAGTCACGTGACAGGAAAATCGATCCTACGCCCTGTCAATTTCATTGTATAGCTACCAGACCCGTATGGTATGGTGTGGATTTTATCAAATCGTACCATACTGTTCTTCTAATATATAGATTTAATATAATAGCATATCAGTATGGTACGATTTTTATATATACGTACCATACTATTGTACTAATTTGATATTAATGTAGATCAGTATGGTACGGTTTGATAAATTGCATCCATACCATACATGTCATACCAACACTCTAAGATAAATAAAATTATTAAACAAATAATTTAAAAATTAAATAATTTATAAATAAAAATAATAAAGTTAATACGATACTCTCAAATAATTATTAATAAACTATTTAAATATGTTATTAATTATTATTAAATAAAAATAATTATATAACAAATAATCAAATTTATATATGCAGGCTAATAAATATATAAAATTTAATTATAAAAAGTTAATTATTAATAAAAATAAGTTATTAAATTATAATAAAAAAATTAAATATATTATTAATTATCAAATAAAAACAGTAATTATAAAATGCACCTATGGTATTAAACACTATAGGTAAATTAGATTTGCAAATTTGTGTAACAAAAACAAAAAAATAAACTTTTATAAAACAAAATAAATTTTTATAACCTTAGGGTTAGGGTGAGACTTGGGATAGAGCAGGGGGCATAGTTTATACCAAAATTTAGCAAAAAATTTTTTTTATTAGAGCCCCAAACAAAGGCAGTTTCATAAGCAAAATTTTAAACTATAAATGTTTTTTTAAAAAAATAAACAGAAAAACAAAATTTTATGTTGCACCTGATCTTAAATTTTGATTGGCTATTCTAATAGTTTTGTGTAATATGGTGTTCAAACCATAGGTGCATTTTAGTAAATCCAAATAAAAAAAATATATAACGAATAATCAAATTTATACTTACTTTCTAATAAATATATATGATATATATAATTAAATTATTAAAAGTTAAGTATTAAAAATTATTTATAAATTTAATTTAATAAAATAAACTAATGGTCTAATAATTATTAGTAAAAAATTTAATATATGTATTAATAATTAAAAACAATTGTTATAAAAATTAATTAATAAAAATAAGTTATTAAAATATAATAATAAAAAAATTTAAATATATTATTAATTATCAAATAAAAATAATATATATAACAAATGATTAAATTTATACTTACTCCCTAATAAATATAAATAATTAAATAATTAAAATATAATAATAAAAAAATTTAAATGTAATATTAATTATCAAATAAAAAATAATATATGTAACAAATAATTAAATTTATATTTACTCCCTAATAAATATAAATAATTAAATGATTAAAAGTTATTTATTAAAAATTATTTATTAAATTTAATTTAATAAAATTAATACTAACAAACTAATAATTTTTATAAAAAATTTAATATATATATTAATAATTAAATAAAAATAGTTATAAAAAATTAATTATTATATATACCAAAAAAGCAATCTCCCTGTCGATCACTTGTTTGCAAATTTTCTTAAATTAATTATTTAAAAACATCTTATAATTCCAAACTTATTAAGTTAACTGGGTTACAGCCCCTAAATAAACTTGTTCTGCTTCCAAAAATACATATTATACTTAAATATTATTGCAAAAGTCTTCAAACTCATTAAGTAAAGGCCTTTTGGCCTAAAATTGTATTCTCTTCAAAATATATACAAAACAGTCTTCTTAATCTATTTTGCAAAATTAGAAAAAGTTGAAAAGCACTTTTTTTTAATCATAACAAGCTATGTTCTAAACTTGTTGCTCTAAAATTAACAGAAATATATTCAAAATATATTAATTTTTTAATACACTTTTCTTCTTTTTTTCCTTTTTTTTAAAAAAAAATTTTTTACAAAAATCCTATAGGCGTTTTTTATGTAACATAAACGCCCCTCAAAATTAGTGGTTCTTTATTAACTGCACAAATTATTATTTAATTTTACACACAACAAATATTTATATTTTTTGTAACATTACTTAAGTTGATTTTTATTGTGAAACTTGTAACATGTGATCTGCGTAACATGTGACTTGTGACATATAACTTGTGTAACATGTAACTTGTGTAACCTATACTAATCTTGTTGGTATTACATTATACAAAACAAATTATACCTTGTTGTGAAACCCTCTTTAATCTCTTTTATATTAACTTATTACTAAATACAAACTATACCTTTTATTACCCCAAATTATACCAATACAATGCCAACTTTAACTTCTTCCGAGGAACCTGATAGTTATAATATAGACTACTACTATTCCAAGTATAGAGACCATTATGGTTTTGGAATAAATGAAAATAAACCAAGCTCATTAAAAGTTCAAGCATATGATATTCAAGGCACTAAAAAACAATACTACTTTCAAGTTCCAGAGCAACCTACTATTGGTACATGCTATTGCAAAAAATATCATACTAGCTTTAATTCTCAATTTTCAGAATAAACTATCCAACTAAAATTGGCCAACCTTCAACTCAAACTACAACCACAATCTCTGCCAAAAAATTTAAACAAATCAGTGACGAAATACTATCCTTTCCAAATACCAAAACATATAAACAATTAGAATTAAATTATGCTGATCCAAAAATATTATTTCCAGGTTTTCAAACAGACAAAACTTCTAATGCAATTATTGCCCATCCTCAACACTACCATACATGTTATATTTGTAAAATCAAAAATATTCTATGTGTAGCTACAGAACAATGTAGTAATGCTTCAGACTATACTATAGCATGTCTCTTTAGAAATTTCTGCATACTTTACCGAACTTGTACTTCAGGAATTCTTGATATTAAACTCAAACTACTTACTTCTAAAACTTCACTTATACCTGAACAAAAAACCTTAATTGTTATCCTTAAACTTAAACAAATGTCGTCTGCAGACAAAAAAACTTTACACCATTCTTTTTTTCAAAAAATTAAAGGCCAAAGAAGAAATACAAAAGCTAAAACAATCAAGAGATACTTCTAATAATTTAGACTAGTTCAAAAAATATCCAGTAACATCTGAAATAGAACAAAATATGAAATTTGGTAATACTCTAGCATACCAAATTCTAGATTTTGTTAAACCACATCTTATTGATATCTATTCAGGAAAAATTACTAGACCTGCTACTGACAAAACATCTAAATCTAAATTTAATTACAAATACTTAATCAAAGCTATAGCTGGTAAAAGACCTAACTTTCTTACTGATCTTATATATGAAGCCAATCCCTCTATTGACAAATCAATTACAATACCAATTGAGTTTATTCATTGAACTTTTGTTGATTTGCTTAAAGAGTTTACTATTTTTTTATTTATTCAACTCAACTATCCAAAAATACTTTCCTCCTACAATTTTATACCTCCCTATTCTATACATAACTGAAACCAAATAGCATTGAATCTTGCTCATTTACATCTTATTTTATATAATAATTACCAAACAATCAATACTAACAAATTTTGTCAAGACTTAAATATATGTCCTATTTATCTTAGACTTCACTACTATATAAGTGAAGATAGCATTAATCAGCCTCTCTTAAAAATTCAAAATGATACCAAATTTAATATTAACATTGCTCTCAATATTCCCAAAAAATAATTCTTACAATCTTTTAAAATCCCTTCACTTAAACCATATTTAACAGATTTTAACACATGGTTTGAAAAGTTTTTTGTAACCTATAAACGACAATTTACAAAAATCGACCAAAAAAAAACATACAACTATATTAAACACCAAATTGCAATCAAACTTAATAATACATGCAAAGCACTTCTTCCACAAGAATTTAGAATTACAGCTATTGTCTCTTTATATGAATGAAATCCAACAATGTTTTCAAGCAGCACTTTATTATATCCATACTTGCAATTCAGAAAATTGCTCTACATTGCCTTAAGATGTTGAGCATAATGTTCAAAACTTAAATACATCTTTCTTTACAGAATCCTTTGAACATTTTCCAGCTTCTCAAAGTCTACTCTCTAAACCCAAATACAATCACCCTACTCTTGACTTTTCAATTTTTGATAAAGAAGCACAACATGCTGCGATTAAACTCATTAGCAATTTGATATTGTTTATAGAATGGATTCATTTTAGCAAATTCACAAATTTATTTTTTTTGTTTGTCGCTAATGCGACTGCGTGTTTTCTTAGGTATCGATTTGGGAGGCATTATTCAAGTAATTCTTGAAATTTAAAAAACAGTACAATATGATTTTGTTTATTTTTTAGAAGCCACTTAGATGGTAGTGTTATAGTATTTATTTCAGAATTTACTTATTATATATGACTTATATTTATTTAGGAATACAATATGGATTGTTTTTGTTATCCTATTGTATTGTTAAGTGCATGCATTAGAGGTGCAGGTATATTATCTTTCCATCTCATCCTGAAATAACGCCACCAGGTGTTATTTCAGGATGATACAGGTATGCTAAACTTGAATTATACTTATAGCAAAGAAATAACAGTAGGCTGTTTTTAAAGCTTGAATCGCTTACAATGGGACTCGATTCTCTTTTGAATCTTTATCTAGTGTATCCAGACTTATTCAATTACTGGGATTTTTCATTGTTTGAACAATAAAAAAACCTAAATTATTTAAGTCTATACATTCTACCTTTATCCAATATAGTTAAGATCAGCATTATCATGCGATACTTGGAGGCCTGATCTGTTAAATAATCGTTTAGGTATTCAATGAATATCCAATATTCAAATTAACGTGCCATGCTTCAAGGGGATGACTAAACTATATGTATTTATATGTTTTTGATTATTTGGGTAAGGGTTAGTTATGGTTAGGTTAGGGCTTGTTTTATAAATAAAATTGCTGTCCCGACATGCTTCTAAAGCAGTAATTTTTTTGAGTATCACAGACCAAAACCCAACAAATATTTTATCAAAAAATACTGTAATTGTAAAATTTGGTGATTTTGTTCAAAGAAAGTATTCTAATTCGGATACACCAAATTGGATATCTAATTAAATCCAATGAATACAGTATTTAGATCTGACTATCTTGCTAACTATTTTGCTAACTATAGTAATAAGTAGAGTTCTGACCTGGGTCAGAAAATACTGTCCTAGGCGGGTCAGGCATTGGCCTGAGTCATGAACCGGGTCAGAGCAATTTTGACCTGTGATCTGTCAGGTGACCTATACGGTCAACCGACCTGGATTATAACTCTAGTAATAAGTTGATATAATACTATATGTTTTTATACTGTACTTTTATAAATAATGCGAATGAAGTAAAATTAAATAATAAATTTTATAAGAAATATTATTTTGCTTTACTATATTTTGTCAACACATTATATATTTTTACTGATACCTCTATATAGTCACCTTATATCTATATTTATATAAATGTGACTATATAGAGGTAACCTCTATATTAGTCACACCTTTATATAATAACAGTTTTTTGTATCCCAGAGGTGTGACTATAGAGGGGACGACTATATAATTTACTATACAATTATATAATTGTATATTCATATATTCATTATTTATCAACTGCATTTATATAAAAATATTATAATACATATATAGTTAGCTCCCTTCGAATGTATCAGTACCTTGTTATAATTTTTAAAAAATTTAAAATTTGGTTGTTTTTCAAAATTTTTAATTTATACAAATTTTACTAAGTTAATGGATTTTTGTATTAAATAAAAATGTTTTTCTAATCAAAATAGCTTTAGTTTTATTGAATAAAAAAGGCAGTTGTCTTAATAAAATTTTGTATAAATAACTACATATTGTATTTATAGTTTTAATACAAATTTTCAAATATTTATCAAATTGAATCAAATTGAATTGCAAAACCCTATTAGATATAATTGCAGTAACTAAAACAATTATTAAAAGAAAAGAAGGGCTTTTGGAATAAATGATAAAAAATTTTAAGTTATTCTAGTTAGATACATCAAGGGATAAAAAGAAGGGTAAAGTTTTATAATACAAACAAAATATTTATTAAGGTTACTAAAATATACAGAGAGCTAAATAAAAACAATTTTATAGATTTATTCAGGTTCTTATACCCAACTAAAAAAAGTTATCTGGTCCATTAGCCAAAGTGGTACAAGAATAGATCAAGTTTGGACTACAGAAAATCTACTAGAAAGTTTGACAAAAGCAAAAATTTTAAAACATGCAATTTATTATAAATAGCAACTAAAAAGTAGTATTTACAACAGTCTAGCTTGGTTCACAGACCTTTGGTATAGCAGCATCAACAAAAAAAAATAAAAAGCATTATAGAACAATTTATTTGTATGATGAGGCCATTATAGAAAACTAGAAGATTTATAAATTTGTATGGTGCAAGAAGTCGATACTAGACAATAAAATAGTATAACTTTAAAATGCATCAACTTTTTGTAGAAACAATATTTTTAAAAGATATTTGGCAAATTTATAGAGCTAATTATAATGAACAATATTACTAGTCAGATTTTTAAAATGTTGCTTTTATAAAAAATTATAACACTTTAAAGTTAGTTAAAATTGAAATACATAGTAATTATTATAAATAATAGTAATTTTTAAAATGTATCAACTTTTTATAGAGAAGGTTTTTCAAAAAAATATTTAGCAAATTTATAGAACTAATATTGCTCTACAAAGTTACTAGGCAGTGTTTTAAAAAACCTTTTGTGCAAAAAATTATAGTGATTTAAAAATTGAAGCATGTTGAGTATAGTTTCTTGCACTATATTAAATAAAAAATTACAAAAAGAAAAAATAATATTAAATAAGTTGAAGTACAATAAGAGTAGCATAAATAAGAAGCAGAACTATTAGACTTAGCTGACAAATTAAGCATGAAATATTATCAAATTAAGTATTGTTAATGCAGCCAATCAAAGTGTTTCGAAAAAAAATTTTTTAATAACATATCTAATAAAGGAAGGTTTGCTAAGAAATCTTACTTGATAGTACTAATCTTGAAAGTAAGCAGATGGATGCAATTAGTTAAAAAGAGTATAGGCTTCACTATATTGAAAAATATCAAAAAAGCAAATAAGAAGTTTAACTTCTATATACCTGTTTTAATATCTAACAATCTAAAAAATTGGTATAAAGATATAAAAGGCTAGTAAAGGATCATTATTAAGAAAATATCAGATGAGCTAGAAAAATACAACAAAAGAAGATAAAAGATGTATAAAATATAGATATAAAATAATTGCTAATAATTAAAAGAAAATGTTAAATAGTTTATTAAATTATCAACAAGATAGGATTGTAGTAGATAGACTGTTTAAAGAAATAGATGAAGTTAAAGCTCTAGTTACTGACCCAAACCAAATTTTTGAAAAAACTAAAATATACTACAAAAGCAAATGAGACTAAGAGAGCTACAAGAATTTGGTGAAAATTGTATCTAAACTCTAAATTATAAACTAATCAAACATATTTAAGATAGTTGGTTCTAGAATATTATAGTAAAAATAACAGAAGAAGAATAGTATACAGTACTTAAAAACCTTAAAAGCAAGATAGTGTCTAGTATTTTATATATTACCTATAATTTGACCAAAAATGCCAGTTCTACTATTTAGATATACAGTTTGCAAATTAATATTAAAAAAGCAACAATATCTAAAGAGTAGCATTGTACACAAATATACCTAATTCTCAAAGGTCAGGTCAGAATTATGATTTTGCAATATTAGACAAATTGCTCTTTTAAAAACATTTAGAAAATAAATAACTTAAGTACAGTGACCAACAAAAGTAATGCCCAATTTGCACATTAAAGTATATAAGTAAAAACATGACTGTGCCTAACCCTTTTTGACATTATCCAAATTAAATTTTTTTTTTACTTTTTTTCTTTGACTTCTGAATAAGCACCAGGGTAAAAAAAATACTGCAAATTCAATGTAAAGTATTGTATGCCTAATAGCCTACAAAAAGTAAGAAATATCTTTATTTTATACCCAAAAATAACCACTTAGTAAACTACACTAGCAATGCAACATGCCTACACATTAAGTTAATAGCTTCTTTAACAATATAAAAATACTAAAAAAATAAAATCTTTACTATTGTTTAGACTTTCTTGGTCCTTAAAAAACAAAAAAAAATCGTACTTTTAAAAAAGCAATGAAAGAATAATACCTGCTATTGCATAACTCCAACTATGATCTGGAACTTATAGAGTTTGTTGTTTATAGTTAAGGTTCAGTATTGTTTTGTGATTAAGATTTTTGCAGCAATAAAAAGCATATATTTTCGAAATTATATATTAAATTTAATATTAAAAAAAAAGATAGAAATGTATATGAGTAAAGGCATATCTGGAATATTAGAGTATAATATTACACAATGGAAAAAAAGAAAATAGACAGTTTGGTGTTGAGTTTTAGAGTAGATAGAGCTTGTAATAGTTTGAGAATAGTTTGCAGATATAGTTAAAAGTTTGTTAATATTTAATTTGAATTTAAATAAAAAAAATAATAATAATTTTTATATTAAAGTTTTTCAAGACTATATTTTTTGTTTTGTATTTTTATTTGTTAATAGATTTGATTTACCCTTTTGTACTAAGGTAAATATGCCTAATTCAGCGCAGCTAAGTTCTACAATAAATAGTATATAATATGTCGATCAAAATCAGATAATTTTGGTACTATCTGATTTGTTTTATTGAAACAAATTAAATGGTACCAAAATTATCTGATTCTGATCACTCAATCATAAGATATCACTTTTTTTAATATTTTTTTAAAAAACATAGTTCTATTGTGGCGCAGTGCCTAATTCGGTGCCAAAGATCTCAAATGATATCTTGTGAACTATTGATCCAAATTATATGATTTTGGTACCTTTTGATTCGTCATGATGTGATGTGTCAGATGGAATTAAAATCACATGATTTTGATTGATGGTTCACAAGGTATGATCATTTAACCAAAATAATCTGTGCAAAGCAAATTTTGAAAATAACATAAAAATTGTAAATAAATTTTGATAGACTGGACCATTATTGATGATTTTACTGCCAAAATGACTTGAAGAGGCAATTCCAACGAGCCCAAAATCAATAAAATTCAATTACAGGATCACAAGATCATTAAGATTTTATTATCATTTTTGATGAAAATTAGTTTAGTTAATCTAATCAATTTATATCATAAGTGATACAAAAATTTTAACAATCTTGCAATCCCATGATTGGATTTTATCGATTTTGGGATCATTGGAATCATTTCTTCAAGGTGGTCATTTTGGTGTAAAATCATCAAAAAAGGACAAGTCTGTCAAAATTTATCCATGATTTTATATTAATTTTCAAAGATTATATATATATAAGTGATTTTGGTTAAATGATAATATCTTGTGAACTATCAGTCAGAATCATATGATTTTGGTACCATTGGATTCATTTCGATGAGGCGAATCAAATGATACAAATCACATGATTCTGATTAACAGTTCACAAGATATCGTTGGTGTACCGAATTAGGCACCGTACCGAATTAGACATATATATCTTAGATTTAATACATTTTAAAAAATGCATTAAAAATTAAAAAAAATTAAGTTTAATTTTTTTTATACACAAAAATCTAATAAGTATTCAAAGATTGTTTGGCAATATTTTTTTAAATTAATAATAAACTTTTATAAAAAAATTTTTTTATATATTGTATTTTTTGTGATTTTTAATATACTAGATTTCATATATTTGTAAAGTCAATTATATTTATAATTTATTAATATATTTGGCAAATTAAAAGTTTTAATAAATAAAAAATTGTATAGGCTTGTTATAAAAAAATATTTTATTAGTTATATTATAATAATTATTACTTTTATTATAAGCTTTTTTTAAAAAATTTTATAAATTATTACTTTATATAGTAAGCTATATGAGTTTAACTAGAGTTCAAAAATTTTTTGCTAATTATATTTTCTAAATTCTTAATCAAAATTATAAATATTTATTATCTAATTTCAAATACACCATTTTTTTAATACTAAATTAGTATATCTCAAGTTATATTACTTTAAATTTTAAAAAAAATTACATCTAATTTTTATATATAAATTGGATATTTTGGTAATATAGTATTTACTAGCAAAAATTTCAAATTTAAATTACTTCTTATATATTAATCCAATCTTAAATAAAATTTTATAATTAAAACTAACAATCTAATTTTGAGTAAATTTATGGACCATTCCCATAGGTTTTGTTAAATACTATTTTCTAAAATTAAAAATTTTAAAGTTTGAGCAAAGATATTTTGACAACTACCTAACAAATTCAATGAACTTTTTTTTTTTTTGAATTTTATGCATTCATAGAATTCAAATAAAAAAAAGTTTATTGAATTTAGTCAGATAGTTGTCAAGATATCTTCGCACAAAGTTAGAGAAAAATCAAAACATCTATTAAAATAAAAGCTGCATTAAGATTTTTTAAAACTTTGATCAAAGATATTTTAACAACTATCTGACCAATTTGATGAATTTTTTTATTTGAATTCTATGCCTTTATAGAATTAAAATAAAAAAAATTCATCAAATTTGGTCAAATAGTTGTCAAGATATTTTTGCTCGAAGTTTTAAAAAAATTTTGGCGCAGCTTTTATTTTGATAGATATTTTGATTTTTTCTAACTTTGTGCAAAGATATCTTGATAACCATTTGACTAAATTCAATGAACTTTTTTTTTATTTGAATTCTATGAATTAATAAAATTCAAATAAAAAAAGTTTATTAAATTTAGTCAGATGGTTGTCAAGCTATCTTCACTCAAATTTAGAGAAAAATTAAAGCATCTATCAAAATAAAAGCTGTATCAAAGTTGTTTCAAAACTTTGAGCAAAGATATCTTGACAACCAGCTAACTAAATTCAAGGAATTTTTTTTTATTTTAATTTTATAAAGGCATAGAATTTAAATAAAAAAAAAGTTCATTTAATTTGATTAGATAGTTGTTAAGATATATTTGCATAGAATTCAAATAAAAAAAAGTTCATTGTATTTAGTCATATAGTTATCAGGATATCTTTGATCAAAATTTTAAAATTTTTTATTTTGATTGGGAGAATAGCATTTAACAAGACCTATGTGGATGGCTCATAGTTTTGCTCAACTTTGAGCAAAATTATCTTGATAACCAACTAACTAAATTTGATAAATTTTTTTTATTTTAATTCTATAAATGTATAAAATTCAAATAAAAAAAAGTTAATCGAATTTGGTCAGATAGTTGTCAAGATATTTTTGTTCGAAGTTTTAATAAATCTTGGCACAGCTTTTATTTTGATAGACATTTTGATTTTTCTCTAATTTTGAGAGAAGATATCTTGACATCTATATAACAAAATTTAATAAACTTTTTTATTTTAATTCTATAAATTAATAGAATTAAAATAAAAAAAAAGTTCATTAAATTTTGTTAAATAGTTGTCAAGATATCTTTGCTCAAAATTAGAGAAAAATCAAAGCATCTATTAAAATAAAAGCTGTCCAAGATTTTTTTAAACTTCGAGCAAAGATATCTTAACAACTATTTAACCAAAATCGATACTTTTTTTATTTGAATTCTATGCCTTTAAAGAATTAAAATAAAAAAAATTCATCAGATTTAGTTGGTTGTCAAGATATCTTTGCTCAAAGTTGAGCAAATCTATGAGCCATCCACATAGGTCTTGTTAAATGCTATCCTCCCAATCAAAAAAAAAATTTTAAAATTTTGATCGAAGATATCTAATAACTATCTACTAAATACAATAAACTTTTTTTTATTTGAATTCTATGAATTTATAGAATTCAAATAAAAAAAGGCATTGAATTTTGTCAGATGGTTGTCAAGATATCTTCACACAAAGTTAGAGAAAAATCAAAATGTCTATTAAAATAAAAGCAACGCCAAGATTTTTTTTAAAACTTTGAGCAAAGATATTTTAACAACTATCAGATCAAATTATTTTAACAACTATCTGATTAAATTAAATGAACTTTTTTTAGGGGGCTTCCAGAAATCAGCTGATTTTTTTTACTATGAGCCCACCTTACTCTACCCCACCCACCCCCACCTGATACCCCAATCAGCCAATCAGATTTTACGATTATTAAAAGTTAGATATAATATTTAATAGTAAATAACTTTTGATCTACTAGGCCAATTTCAATGATTTAACTACCAAAATGATCATCACAATGGGAGGGTTCTAGCAAGCCCAAAATCATTAAATCTAATTACTGGATCCTAAGATCAAAATAGATTTGTGAAATCATCGAAATTGGCCCAGTAAATCAAAAGTAATTAACAAT
>QKWP01000071.1:67454-100151 GCA_003550325.1 Gigaspora rosea
TAAAAACATTATTATTATATTTTAAAAATATATTAAAATAAGTTTTTTAAAAATATTTTTTAAACCAAAATTATTTTTAAAAAATGCTTATATCTCGTAATTTTGCTTATGAAACCATCCTTCGTATTTTAACAAAAAATCTTTTTTGCAAGATTTTGGGGTAAACACATTTGTCTAAATCATTATATTATTGATTTGTTTTATTTATATTATATTTAATATTATAAAATATATTATAATATAATATATTTATATAATATAAATATTTATATTATACTATAAATATAAAATTTATTTAGTTTAATAATGTTTTAAAAATATTTTTATTAATATTACTAAAACAGTTTTAATATATATTATTTATATTATTATTATTAACTTATAACTAGTAATTATTATGTTTTTTAAAATATAATAAAAACATAATAGATATATAATTATAATATTTTTAATTTTTTTATAGTTTCAGTAAAGTTATTGAGAAGATTATTTTGATAGTTAAATCATTAAATTTGATTCAGTAAATTAAAAGTTACACTAGTCGAAATTTTATAATTTGGCACTACAAGGTTCATATATACAAATCAGTATTAAAAAAGAGAATCGATTAACATTTAGCTATAGCCGAATGTTTAAAAAGCAAATTTGATATAATATCCGTTTGTTTACTGATTTTTATAAATAAAAATCAGAAAAATCAGCAAAAAAAGAAAAAATCGACAGCCAAATCTTATATTTTTATAATTATATAAATTGTATAATTTCAGCTATTTTAACAATTCGTATAAGCTTCGTCAAATAAAACATATAATTCATATATATCAAAGAAATTTTTAAATAAGATGGATATTGATATTGATTATGATTTTATCGATGTGAACTTGAATGATTGCAATCGATTGTAAACAATATAAGTAAATATAGATTAAAAAATCAGTAAAAATAGTTTAAAAATCGCATTATTAATTACTAAATTTAAATTAAATATATTAAATATTAAATTTACGATTTAAAAGAATTACAGCTAAATATTCTTGAGAATTTTGTCTATCTGATATTTTATATTTGAATAGTATAAATCGACTAAAAATAGTATGTACCAGAATAATGCATTCACGACGAATCAGATAAAATTGAGTATCTATAAGTTCGACATTACATGTTTTAGCATCATCATTGTTGCTAAAATGAAATCTAGAAGCTGCTGAACTTACGGCTTATACTATTTGATGTATGCCAATTTGTGTTCAATAAACCTATTTAGCAGATTTACTGAATGACTAATGAAAATATTGGACATGTCCGAGATACAAATTAATACTTCTATCTTGATTCACAAACTAGGCCAAAACAAATGAACTTTTTACATGCTGAGAAGATATATCAGAACCAAATATTTTTGATTCTATTCTGCATCTTCTATACTGGTCTGCCAGTTAAATACAATAATTGAGTCATCAAGACTGTCAGCAAAAGGTTTTCTAAAACTCAAATTTTCATAAGCCATAGTATAATATTCTACTAGCAAGTCCAATAAATCAGCAGGAATTATTAATTTTTGCAGTTGAGGTGGTAATAACTCTCCAGGAAATCGTTCTGCACCAGTAATAACCGATTCTTGAATATTATACATATTAAATAAAAACCTACGCATTTTATCAAAAAAAAACTGATTTGCATCTGAAAGTGACCCTACTTCTGATCGATTTGGCAACAATTTCAGTCCTTCTACTTCAGATGCAGCTGTTAAGCTAACAATGCAACTATTATTCATTAGTCTACGCATTAATTCAGGTTCTATTTTTCGATAGCTATTCAGCAAAGACCCTAATATTCCATTCATCCTTTTGAAGAAAAAACACCAAAAAAAATATAGTGGACTATAATTCTGTGCATATTCACATAAATGTAGCGAAAGATGTAGGTTAGGAGTAATTTTTTCAGGCCTATATTTTCTTTCTATAAGTTTTATCAAATTGATTAACCTTACGTAAGAGCCTTTCCTAATGTACTGCTAAATCTTTTTGAACAAACCATTCATCCATATTTTGTATACTGCCGAAATTAAAATGTTTGTTAACATAATTAGCACTTTTCTTGCAACGATGACATGATACTAATGCCGATATATGCCCATATAACTTTCGAGCAGCTAGAATATCACATGCAATTAGTATCAAAGTAGCACAAATTATTCTTCCTTCTGAAAACTCAGCTGTTGAATTTAGTGCTACACCACGCCAAAGTGACTCTAATTCATTAACAACTGGAGAAAGATAATGGTTTATTTTATGCAAACTCACTTCATCTGACCCAGGTAATATGCCTAGAACTAACATATTTTCATGCTTAAATCAAATATCACGTAGCAGATTCTAGGGTTCCTACAAACCCAGATCAAATCAAATTTTAGGTCAGATTTGGGTTTGATTTAATTTGAAATCAAACTCAAGCCCAAACTATGTTTAAAAAAATTATTTGAGTTTGATTTGAAGCAAACTTTTTAGTTAAATTTGAGTTTGGTTTGAATTGGAGTTTGAAGTTTGCAAACTAGTTTGAGTTTGAATAATATAAATAAATTTTTATATTTAAAATTTTTTTCTTACTAAGTTAATGGTACTTATTGACCAATTGAAAGTTGTAGAGCTTGTTAAGATGTATCCAATAGTGGTTAAATTATCCAAATCATCCCAATGGATGGCGAGATATTGTCGAAAAACGATTGGCTGACTATATAAAACTCCGTGATGGAGAATACATATGAAAATCACTATAGGCGAAATGTGGCTGCTTCCATCTAAAAGTTTTTTCTTACTAAGTTAACGATATATGCCCACTAATAGAAAGTTGTAGAGCTCGTCAAGACGTATCTAACGGTGGTTAGATTATCCAAATCGGCCTAGTGGATGATGAGATATCATCGAAAAATGATTGACTGACTATATAAAATCTCTATGTAATGCCGAGCACATAAATAAAATTGGTTCTCATAACCCGGCCAGGTGAATTTTTTTAAAAAAGTCGAATGTTATTTTATATTAATATATATTGTATTTTGGTAATTTGCTATTTCTATCATAGATCACACTCTCGTTTAATTATTGCAGATAGCATCTTATGTAACAACTTTGATCGCTTTTAATCTTTTTTTTTGCTATAGGTCTAGTTGACTTGCCACTGGAAATAATTGCTTGGCGGGATCTGGAATTGTCCTGTGATAAGTGTTAGTTTCTTTAGTTTGTTTTTCTTTTCCTTATAGTGATTAAATTTTTTTCTTTTCATTTCATAGGTTTAAAGTTTTTTGGATTAGAATCTAAAATAAAATTTGATAACTAGAATTGTAGTAAAATAGCTCTTTTTCTCGTTTTCCTTTTTTGCAGGCTCAAGTTTCGTCGAAACGTGAAGCTGGCACTGGGAAATTGGAATTGGCTAGTATGGGAGTTGACATATGAAATTGATGCTGATGAATAAACCTTGGATCAGAGGAATAAGAAATGGTTTCATTACAAAAACTAATTTTTGTTTTTTCATTTTAATGGCACGGTATTAATATTTTCTTTTGTTTGTAAATTTAGGTTAGGTTTCACAAAATGAATTGAATGTGGGAAATAAATATTTGAAACCGGCGAATAGATATAGTATTGTAGTAATGAATTTGTAAAATATACTGTATGGTGTAAACCATGGTACCTCAAGTATATAATAGAATTTAAAGTGCTGGGGTAAAAAATTTTTCATGTATTATTATACGGGTATCACAATTCGTAATCTGTTTAATAATAAAAATGCATTGTGCCATATAAAAACATTAATTGGAAGGAAATTACTATTCGAACACTACGTGTAAATGCTGTTTTTATTCAGAAAAATTATTATCGCGCAATGAAAACCTTAAAAGTTGTCGCATGATGAATATCTTATTGTATAATAAGGCATTTCATAAATAAAACCTCTCAAACTCTAAGTTCCACCACTAAATTTTAATTCTCTAATTTAACCCTAACCTCTAATCTAACCCTAACCACTAATCTAACCCTAACCACTCATTTAACCCTAACCTCTAATCATCTAACCCTAACCTCTAAACATCTAAACAATATGAAAACAAAATGTTAAGTTAAAATAAAAACACCCATATCAATGCACAATACAAAGTACTATACTGCCAGAAACAATTTACCTAATTTTAAAGACGAAATGTCAGAAAACATAGCTAATGAGAGGTTTTAAAAAAACAATACTTCCTACCTTTTTCAGATGTCGTGTTAATTACTGCATGAATAATCAATCTTCTTGAGCCAATTTTAAATCTGAACATTTAGAGCCCAAGAGACATATTACTGTAAATGGCCATATAAAAGATCTTTCCGAATAGTAAACCACTGGGTAGATCTCAGAATCTTGTAATTCTTTTCAAACACTAGATTGTTCGTTATAACTGTAAAGTGTGTATGCATTTTTAATTTACATACTACATTATAAACTTTTAGCTATATACTAGATTCCGGGTTTACTATAAGTTTTAATAGTAAAAGACAAATCTTTTATATAAGATTTCTGTAAAAATAGTAGATAGGAAATTTTCGGTTAAAAAATTTATATACTATTTTTTTAGGTTATAACAATAACATCCAGGTGCCATGTTCCCTTTGGTCTTAAGATGTTATGAGACCAATTAATTTTATTTGCATGGCCTAAACAATGTTTATATAGAGATTTTATATAGTCAGCCAATTGTTTTTCGACAATATCTATCCATCCACTAGGCCGATCTGGATGATCTAACTACCATTAGATGCACCTCGACGAGCTCTACAAGATTCAATTAGTGGGATATATCATTAACTTAGTAAGAAAAAAAGCACGCCACATTTTGCCTATAGTGATTTTCATATATAATCTCCATTACAGATTTTTATATAGTCGGCCAATCGTTTTTTGACGATATCTCGCTATTCACTGGGCCGATTTGGATGATCTAACCACCATTGGATGCGTCTTGACAAGCTCTACAACTTTCAATTAGTTAATAAGTACCATTAACTTAGTAAGAAAAAAAATTAAAATATAAAAATATATTTATGTTATTCAAACTCAAACTAGTTTGCAAACTTCAAATCAAACTCATATCAAACTTAGTATAGTATTTGGGTTTGGTTTGATTTTATTATTTTTTATTTGAATTTGGGTTTGATCTCAAACTTTATAAAATTTATATTTTGAGTTTGGTTTAATTTGGGGTTTGATCAAACTCAAATCAAACTCAGATCAAACTTCGGAACCCTAACAGATTCGCAATGGATACATATAATACACTAGTACTATGCGATACAACATTGAATGGTTAAAACCAATCAAGATTACTATCAATCCCAAATGTGAATCTGCCTTTTCATTACAGAAAAATAGCGCCGAATCTTCACCGAATGGTTTATCTTTAAAGGTTTTCCAAATTATACTATCATAAATATTGTATAAAATATCATCGAAGCTTGAATGATTTACCCAATGCCGAAGTCTATTCTCAAAACCTGGACACTGGGACATGTTATCCAATTGGTATCTAATTGGGCTATAAAGAAAAATCTACTCTGGCCGATTTACAATCTTTCCATCTAACAACTTAGATTGCATTGATAAATTGGTGCTACAAATCTTGTTTTTTCTAATTTTTGAATTAGAAAATTCTATATGAGAACAACTCATAATCAATACCTAGTTATTATGCTTAAACTTTATTACTTCTTCTTCCTTGTATAGTATAGTTTATGACATTTAGAACATGTCACAAAACTAATAAATTTGTCAGACAATTCAAGTGCTTTGTTCACTTTATACTTGGATGTAGGAAAGTTGTTAAATTCGATACCACCAACTACAATTAGTACTAATTTCATAAACTTTAGAAGTGCTTTAATTGCACCTTCTGATATATTATACTGTATTTTGAAGTTCATGATCCATAAAAGAATCTATGTAAATTGATTGTTATTAAGTATATTTTTAGGTTCTTGTGGTATTTCAAATCGGGAGCAGAATAGTCTTCGAAAACATTATCGCTATCATCAGAACTTTCATCAGATTCAGTGCTAGTTTTAGAAAAGTTGTCATCTTCAGTATAAATATCAAGTGTTTTATCAAACTCATCTTCAACTGCAGAATTTGACCAAACTCTTCAACTGCTGAATGTTCGTAATCAATATTAAAAGTCATAACTAGTGATGTGTCGCGTACAGTACTAGATATACTGTACAGTACGTATTGTACATACTGTATGCTAAACTTTTTGCTAATTACTTGTTCTAGCCAATCAGATGCCAGAAAAGAACTATACGTACAATACGTACAGTATGTACTGTACACTAAAATTTTTCAGGTATTATATAAATGGCATATCACTAGTCATAACCCTATTTAATGCTGGATTTCTGACTCTGGGCTTAAAAATATATTCGTTCACATCAGACACTGGAGTGCCAGTGACTTCTTCAATTTCTTCAATTTCTTCCATTAAATCTTGTAAAGAACTTGGACCCCCATTTCTTCTTGTTCTTGTGACAATAATGCTGAACTTTGTTTTTTTGATGGTTGTTGTATCCTACTTTCATAAGCAACCTTCATTCTATAAATGACAAGCGATCCATTGTACTTATTGCAATTAAATATAACCTTTTTCTTTGTTTTGTATTTTTTTTGGAGTTGTTTTAATACACCTTTTTCATTTATTAAAGACAAAAGCGATTGTTTTCTTAATAACATATTAATAATTAATAAAGATAGAATTTGCAAAAGATAATAGCTTTTTGCTAAACAAAAATTGATGATTTTATACAATTCAATATTGATTATTTTTATTCAGTATTATAAAATAACAATATAAAGAGCAATTATGTCAAAAATCAACCTTCAAAAATACGAACAATGCATGATTTATTATTGTGATTTGCAAATTGATAGATTACTAACAATTGCTTGAATAATTACCTAATTGTTGACCGTTTACTTAGCAATATTTTTTAGTAAACATAAATATAGTCAATGAAAATAACATATTTATATTGAATTTTTAGCAAAAAAATATACTTTACAATCTTTTACTATTATGCAATCAGATAACAATCAAGTATGCGATCTAAACATTTGATCAAAAGCACATCAAAACAGATAACAATCGAGTATGCAAATCTAAAAATTTGAACAAAAGTATATCATTTTGCAAAGTGTAATAATTAGTCCCTACTGACAAAATATATTAACAATATATTAAAATAATTTAGTTCTTATTTGCAAACAATACATAATTAAAATACTTGTTTTAGCAAATAAAAAACTTTATTGTTTTTAGCATATTAAAAATTTCTGATTGTGTAATAAAAAATTCGACAACATTAAAACTATTACAGTATTATGCAGGATTAAATTAAATTGTATAAGATTCGATCAATTGCATAAGATGAACTTAATTAATCATAGACGAGATCAATTACTGCAGAATATATAAAATCAGGTTTTTCTTGATGCCACCTTAGAATTTTGAATGTCTATCCCGTGATCATGAATTGATCACAAATATGATGACAGTATAATACCTCTGCCATAAGTTTTAATTATGTCAAAGATTTAAACAAAATTGCAAACAATATAGTTGCATATAAAATCGGAGATCGAATGAAATCTATAAAAGTTAAGACTTTTCTCTACGATTTTTTTTTCTGTAACTTCTATTTTTTTTTGTCACTAAACCAAACTTTTTTTTTTCGTTACTAAACCAAACTCTTTTTTTTCTTTTGAATACTTATAATCTATCTTTTTTCTTCTCAAATATTTCTTTCAGTATATTTTTTTTCTTTACACTTCTCAAATATTTCTTCAATATTTTTTTTTTTACAATATCAAAATAATCAAAAATACAATGAAAACCTTTAAAATGCGACACATCCAAAGTCAACAACAAGAACCTCTCGTTGTAATTGAACCTTTAACTGAAAATTCTTTACCTTAACCTGAAACTTTACCTTTATCCAAAACTTTATCTTCAACTGAACTTCGTCAAACTGGTACTTCTACGACTCCCAATTCCCCCTTTTGATCTGCACTATATTCTCCTGTTCAATCCTTACTACATACACCCATTTGATCTTTACCACATTCTCCCGTTCGATCTTTACTACTTGCTAAACCTTCAACACCTGCTGTTAATTTGACTACTTCTCCTACAAAATCAACTTTCAATCATCCAACTTTACCTGTTATTATCTCATCACCCAAATTAACTTCTGCTTTAATCAACTTAAAGCAAAGATATCTGTCGCTTCAATTACCCGAAAGCATGTACAAAAAAAATAACAAAATATTCAATGACAAAAGTTATTTGAAGAGTCAGAAGCAGGTTTATAATCAATTCAGTTATAAAAAATTTCAGCTGCTGTTTCCCAGCATATATGTTGGGAAACACAGCCAAATGATAAAAATTATATAATACTGTACCAGGATCTATCATTAGGGTCCGAAATGGGCAGGGCCGGGCCGGGTTTTCATAAGCCCGACAAAATTATTTTTAAGCCTGACCCGGCCCAAAGCCCACTTAGATATCCAGTGCATGGGCCGGGCCGGGCTATAGCGGGCTTTGTGTGAGCCTGACCTGGCCCGTAGCCCGCATATACCAAAACCTAAAGTTCGTATAAAAAATGATAATTATTATTTTTGCTGTAAATATTTATTGATTATCGATCAATCTTTTTTTTTAGAACGTTTTTTTGGGTATTTTTGCAAGATATCAATAACGATGTGAATGTCGAAAGCGCAGTGGTTGCTCCACGAACATCTCTTCCAGCAAGTAAAGGAACCCTGCAATATCTACAAGGTAAATTTGCTCCGAAAGGAGGTCCAAGTGTCCCACATAATCATTTGGAACTATTTAATCCAGCTTGGGTACAAAAAGGTCGAGCAATACTTATGGTGAATCACATTATAAAATGCGTAGAATGGGCAAAGAATACCTTAACCATGGCTGGAACCGGACGAAATGGGCCTTTCAGCTGTTCTGAAACACTGTGAAGTATTGGTATAAGGACGAATGTCCTGTACGCAAAATTCCAAAAGACAAAACAAAAATCAAGGCATGGGTGGATTTTATTATAAGGTAAAACAAGTCTTTTTTGTTTTCGGGAATAATGAATAGTCTGTTTTATGTCAATATTTTAGAAAACCAATTCCCTGAGGTTAGAAGAATGCTTGGAAGCCATTGGGAATTCCAGCAAGATAACGATCCCAAGTACACAAGCCATGTTGCAAGGGCGTTTCTGAACAAAAAGCTCCAAAAGTTTATAGATTAACATTCTTATAACCCCAATCTTAATCCTATAGAAAATTTATGGAATATTGTTAAGAGTAATGTCGAAAAACAGTGGCGAAAAAATTTAGATGAATTAGAGCGATTTATGGAGGAGTGGGAAAAAAATCTGGCAAGGCGTTTTAGAGAACCTAGTGGGGTCTATGAGAAAACGTTGTGAGCATGTAATTGAATAAACAGGGATTGAATCTCTTAATAAATTTTTAATAAATTTTGGTGTTTTTGGCTTTCGAATTAAGCTATAGATCATGGGATTTAATACAGCCATTGATAAGTTATTAATATATGAATATACAAAGGCTTTTTTAACACACTGTAGGTCCCACAACACTTTTTTTTAAGCTAATTGGATAAAAATTTTCTTCTTCAGATGAGTTATTTCAATTATTTCAACTTTTTGTCGTAACCGTAACCGTAACTTGCTATGTGCCGTACGTTTCACTGAAATAGTTCCACCTGCACCTCTAGTCGCTCTAATAGTTAACAGGCTTTTTTGGAATTTGCGGGCTTTTTTATAAAGCCCGACTTGGTTTAGTATTTTAGCAGACTTAGCCCGGGCCCAGCCTGATATAATTATGGGCCTAAAAATACAGGCCCGACCCAGAATTTTAGCAGTTCGGGCCGGGCTTGGGCCCGGGTAGCCCGGCCCGATTCCGGACCCTATCTATCATATCTGAGTATTATATATACATATATATGAAAATAAAAAAACCTATATCTCATAGAACATTCTAGAAAGAAACTTTATTTCAAATTTTATTTCAAAACATTTCATGTGTTATTTATTGCTTATCTATAACAAGTACTAAAACAAAAAGAGTTTGTAGAAGTTATACTATATGGAATAATAGGTTTTTACTTCTACTTTTATATTTATAGGACTTGACAAAGCTCCAGAGGTTTTCTACTACTTCTTTGCTCAATAGTACTACAGCTTGCCAAAATGTCTTATTTAAATGTTTTTAATTTTTTTTAACTCTATTTTATATACAGAATATTCAGTGAATGGACTTTGTACCTAATAGCAGATTGGTAAAGTTTTGTTATATTTGGATATACTAACTATACAGGTTTTATAGGTCAGTCTTTTTAGAAGTTTTGGTACAAGAGATCATTGGAAAGAGTTGTTCTCAAAAGTTATTCAATCTTAATTCTAAACTTAATCCTAATAACAATGACTAGAATTGCATTGCAAAAATAAAAGATAGTTATTTTTACAAAATAAACTTGTTTGTGTATTGATCATTTGTTAAAAAATGGCTTACTAATGAAATATGATGTTTTTGAAGCAATTATAAATTGATTAAAGCAGGACAAAACTACTTACTAAGCAAAAGATGAAATTTAAGCTTAAAAAAAAATAATAAAAATTTGATGAAACAACAAAGCCATGATAAAAATACAATATTCAAAAATATAAATTTAAATAATTTGATAAGCAATAGCATAAGTATTGTATCATTTTTAAAATTAATAATTATTAATGTCTTATTAATGGATAGGATTTACCTGTACTAGATCTAGTACATTGTACTAGATTTAGTACATAATTAAACTTAATTATCTATTAATTTTTGAAATTAACTACTTAATTAAATATTTTTTAATAATATTTTAACTTATGGGCTACTTGTTTTAAAAAACTCATAGCTTTACATAGCTTTTTAAATTTTGTACATTTTTTTAAAATTCGCATTTGCTAGTATAATCAAGTTTTTAGCATATTTACTAGTAATTTTACAAAATATTTTTGATTATAAAAGATTTTTTTACTAAATAAATTTATTTAAACTATTAATAAAATTATAAATATAAGCTTGTTAGTTATAATTATAAAATTTTATTTAAGATTAGATTAATATATAAGAAGTAATCTAAATTTGAAATTTTTGCTAGTAAATACTATATCACTAATATATCCAATTTATATATAAAAATTAGATGTAATTTTTTTAAACTTTAAAGTAATATAACTTGAGATATACTAATTTAGGATTTAAAAAAATTTTGTAATTGAAATTAGATAATAAATATTTATAATTTTGATTAAGAATTTAGAAAATTTAATTAGCAAAAAATTTTTTAAACTCTAGCTAAACTTATATGGCTTACTATATAAAGTAATAATTTGTAAAAATTTTTAAAAAAAGCTTATAATATAAGTAATAATTTTTATAATATAACTAATAATAATATTTTTTATAACAAGCCTATACAATTTTTTATTTATTAAAACTTTTAATTTGCCAAATATATTAATAAATTATAATTATAACTGACTTTACAAATGTACGAAATCTAGTACATTAGAAATCACAAAAAATACAATATATAAAAAAACTTTTTTATAAAAATTTTATTATTAATTTAAAAAAAAATATTGCTAAACTAAGTTTGAATACTTATTAGATTTTTGTATATAAAAAAAATTAAGCTATTAATTTTTTTAAATTTTTAATGCATTTTTTAAAATGTACTATATTTAGTACAAAAGAGTAAATCCAATCCATTAATAAATTGAAATTAATAATTTTTTCAATTCCACATATTGATTGTTAAAAATAATATTACATTTAAAGCTGCTAGTGAAACTATACTATAATAGTGCACTGATTTTTACCAATCACCAATTAGTATTAGTAAAATCGGTAAAACTGGTAAAACCTGTTATACTAATAAAACTAGTAATACTAGTAAAACTGTTAATACTGGTGAAACTAGTGATACTAGTAAAACTAGTAAAACTGGGAATACTAGTGAAACTAGTGATACAAGTGATACTGTTGATACTGTTGATACTTGTAAAACTGTAAAACTAGTGAAACTGGTGAAATTAATAAAACTGGTGATACCAGTAAAACTGGTAATACTAGTGAAATTGGTAAAATTGGTAAATTAATAAAACTGATAATATTAGTAAAGTAGTAATATTGGTAATACTAGTGTGCCAGTGGTACTTACAATGCTAATAAAAATACTGTGAAAATAGTAGTACTAGTAAAATTAGCAATACTAGTAATACTAATAATACTGATAATAAAATTTAGATAATATAATTTCAAGCAGTTTTATTACTAATAAATTTCAAGATTATACATTTTAATTAAAAAATTATTTAAACCAAAGTTAATTTTTAAAAAAATTTTAAATATTATCAGTATCACTAGTGTATCCAATTTCACCAATATCGCCAATTTCACCATTATCACCAATTTTACTAGTATTTCTAGTATTACCAGTTTTACTTTACTAGTTCTGTAGTATTACTAGTTTTACTAGTATCACTAGTATCACTAGTATCACTAGTATCACTAGTATCACGAGTATCACTAGTATCATTAGTATCACCAGTTTTGCTAGTTTTACCAGTTTTACTATATTATCTAGTTTCATCTAGTTTCTCAAGTTTCACTAAATCACTTTTTAAGTTTTACTGGTTTTACTAGTTTTATTAATTTCAACTAGTGAAATTAATTAGATTTACCTGCAACTCTAGTTACATTATGATATTAGTTAGATTTAATAATCATATTCATGTTCGGAATATTGCAAGAATTACTTATTAAAGATTTCAGATAATAAAAATTTATAATAAAGAATGCACAATAATCAACACTTTGAAATCCTTACTTTAAGTGACAAGTAACAATAAAATCATCTTATATATTAAAATTGAAAAAGCTTAATTCTTTCCAAAAATGAACAAACAAAAAAATCATTACTTCTACTAAAATAGGATTTTTTTAAAAAATTAGCATAAGTGATATCAAAAATGTACATTATCATCATCTTGAAATATGCCATAAACTGAAAAAAAAGAAATAACCAAGTTTGGATAATTTACTATAGCAGGTATAACTTAGCTAGCGTAAAAATTTTAAATAGTGAATAGTTACTTTTTAAGTAAAATATAATGGTCTAAACTATAAATCTTGGTTTCAAACTATATACAGTAGTCTAAAACCATGCATAATGTTCTGAAACCCAATTTTTTGGGTTTGAACTAATAGAATTCATAAAATATAAGGGCAGTGTCATTAATCACCTGATTATTTTTTATCAGAGGCCTATCCCTTCCCTCTTCCTTAATATATAAATAGTCAGGTTCTTATATATAATTTTAACTTTTTTTACCCTCCTCTCTCCTAAAAAATCATCTGATTTTTGTTACTCCCCTAAATATGATGTTCAGATTAGTAATGAAAGGTTATTTTTATATCATGAAATATTTAAGTAGTGATATATCGATTTATAACATATAATTGATTTATATCGATTTAAATTAAATGTTAGAGAAAATAAATTTGTCACACCTGCAACATGCCGCACCCCCTGCTTTGACCAATCAAATCGCACAATTTTATAGACAAAAAATTTTATTTTTTAAAAATTTAAAATTTTACTTAATAAAGTGTAAAATATATATATAATAGCATGCCATATAATGTAAAATTTTATTCTGAACAACTTTTTCTAAGTCGTAAAGATATGTTGTTTTAGTAAAAAAGACATTTTATAAGAAAAATCAAAATTTCCCTAAGTTAGCACATATAAAACTTTTTTTTACTAAACTGATCTACTTTTTAACTTAGAAAGATCTTGTTTAGCATAAAATTTTACATGTAATACTTGAACATAAATATAGATTATATTAGTAAAAAAATGGTTTATATATGCTAACGATTGAAATTTTTGATTTTTCTTATAAAATGGTATTTTTTACTAAAACAATCTATCTTTGTGACTTAGAAAAAGTTGTTCAAAATCAAATTTTACATTATATGCTATTATATCGCTTATTTATTTTTACATTTTACTAGTAAAATTTTTAATTTTAAAACTTAAAATTTTTTTGTCGACAAAATCGTGTGATTTGATTGGTCAGAATCAGGGTGCGACATGTCACGGGTGCAACAAATTTCTATTCCCTAAATGTAATATATCAATTAACTTGTTATAAATCGATATATATCAAAAATCGATTAATAACAAAAAATAGGTAAGTAATCGATGTAAATCAAATTATCAATTATCATTGAACTAATCAAAATTGCTATATATCGATCATTATGTTATACTTTATTTGAATATATAAACCCCCCTGAAAAAAAATTTTTAAAAAATTTCCTATACTCATCTAATTCATAATATGTCCTAGATCATAAAAATATATTCCACAAAAAGTGCTAAAAACTTAAAAAAAAGGCCATTTCGATCTATTTTTACCCCTCTTCCTTTTACCCCCTCTTTTTTTCTCTTTTAGTTTCTTGAATGTATTTTCTAGTATTATATTTTATTGGATTATTTTATTATCTTATTTGATTATATTATTTGATATTATTAATATTATTAGCTATATATGGCTTAGTTAGAATTACGAGTAACATGGTTAACCATTTCTACCATTTCTACCATTTCATACTATAGTAACTAATAGCTGTAAAAAGATATATAAACCCTGGATTTCTCTCTTCCTACACATTAGGCTCAGATTCCCCTCCTTCTCCTTCTAATGCCTAAAAATAGTTATATCTCTTGAATATTATTATCTAAATAAATAAAATATATCTTTGCTCAATAAATATACTCTTGTCATTTAATAAATATATATACTGAACCGCTCTAATGAAGTAATATTCCACTTCCACACCACTTCATATTTTCTCTGACCCTTACAAGATCCCTGTCGCTGTGTGCTGTATTGCAAGTACTATATTGAAGGCTATAGTCGCTTGTAACATTTTGGTACCTTCTGGTAGAAAACATTTAAAACAGCCGGAACACTAGGACCTCTTTCTTTTCCCTGCAAGGATATATCTTTGGTTATCTCCCCTCTTCCTCTCCTCTCTTAAGTAATTTTTTTTTGGGTTTCCTGTCGAATTGAAAAAGATTCATTCAGAAAAGCATACTTGAAGCCTCTTGCATTTGTTGCACCGGTATTTTTCTGTTGAATTGAAAGAGATTCGTTCAGAAGGGCATACTTTAAGCCTCTGCTTTTGTAGCACTTGTTTGTTTTGAATTAGTAATTTTAGAATCAGATTTTGCATTTTATTTTTTTTTACAATCTATATTAGAAATATCAAAACTGTTTAATTTACATTTGGAACTGTAAAGTCTACTAACTATTTTCTTAGATCTCTATATGAATAGAGCTTACGAAATCCACTTAGAGCAAATTGAAGCACACGATGCCAACTATCTTTTTACTTTTGCCGTAGACGTCCAACAAATTGTTAATTCAGATCTATTTTGTACCATTTGCTATTCGCCTGTTCAATATTTCTGAGCTTTTCACACTTTTTGAAATTGATACCAAGCAGTATATCTTGCCACTAGTTATACTCAACAAACTATTGCCGCTTTCCATACTCTCTGTGAACCTAATACGTATAACGCTGTTAGAGCTGCTGCCAGAGACATTGTTTTTAGCTGTCGCTATAATAATCACAACCTTAACCCTACTGAAGTTATTGCTGCTCTCATTCGAGGATACACTCAATACACTCTTCGATCTACCTTACCTCTTAATTTTCAAGGAAACGCTTTTGACCTCTACATTGAAGGCACTACCTTAGCTACACCTATTCAACCAGCCCGAATAACTGATACTTTCAACAAGCTCACAACTATCTTACACCTCCAGGACCACGACAACGATATTTACATATTCAATCCTACTCCTGCCCCACAATCCATATATAACCTATTTCCCGAAGATTTAGACAACGATCTCACTGGACCCTTTTATTCTTCTACTTTAGCCCCTTACGATGAAAATACTACCTATATTCGATTCTCACTTACACTTCCACTACCTACTTCCACGATTGTTGAAATCCCTTTAAATTGATCACCTTCTCGCCCTAATACTTCTCCTACAAATCGAGTTGTTCAATTCATTCAACATATCAATCCTATTACCTATTTTCAACGCACATTCCAGCCTACAACTACTTCTCAACCACTCGTAGTTAACAAATTCTATCCTGAAACCCAATTTGCACCTAATACTACACCTTTACATACTCCCCCTTCTTCAATGCCAACGCCAAACACTTGAACCCCAACCAGAGTTTGTCCAACTTCAACATATTGGAGTCTACCCAGACCAAAATATTGCTAAGCAAAGAACTCACAACGAAGCAGAAAATTTGGAAAATTTAGAAGAGATAAACTTAGTTGAAATATTAGATGAGTTAGAAGAAGTATGGGAAGAAATAAATTATTAAGAAGAATCAGAAGAAGAAGTACACTCAGAAACTAAATCAGAAGAAACAATTGAATAACCAGAACTTGAAGAAAATATGGCTAACGATGCTTTAAATGTTGCTGCTCAAGCTATGACTGCTCTCGCTAATGCTCTCAGATGTGGTGGTGAAAAGTTTCTTATTAAAATAGACTATTATCGTAGTGATGGAACTCAGGACCCTGTTACTTGGGTACAAGAATTTGAACGAGCTGTCAAGGCAAACTATTGGAGCCCTGCTCACCAATTAGAATTAGCTGCTACCTATATGAAGGACAATGCTCAGAAATGCTTCTCTAGCCTTGAGAATGCCCCTACACATTTTCATCATGTTTACATGGTCAAATGTTAATGGTAATAATATCTATAGTTTTACCTACCTCTTTAAAGAAAAATTTAGTACTACCAAGCAAAAGGTGCCTGGCAAAATAACTCTTTGAAATTAAACAAGGTACAGACACTGTTGATACCTACGCTAGCCACTTCAAGCAATTGAAAGGACGGGTGGACCCTCTCAATGCCTTTCCAGCTGCAGTTATGATACAATTCTTTATTCAGGGACTCCAACCTGAATATGCTATGAATGTCCAAGCTGCTGAACCTGCTAACTTGGCTGATGCTATCACGGAAGCCAGAAAATGGAAACTAGACGGATAATGGCCTCCGCACATAATTCTAATGATGCCAACCAGGCCATTGAACGTCTTACTGAACAGATAGCCAAGCTTAGTATAAACCTTGCTGAAAAACAAGCTGCTCCTCCTACCTCTATTTCTGTCTACTTTACTGACCAAAGCAAGGGCCAACCCCAATCTAATGTTGGGAATGCCACCTGCTACTATTGTGGCCAGAAAGGACATTTCATTTGAAATTGTCATACTCGCTACCAGGACAATAAAAAGGATTACCAAGGATACTGATCCCATGGTAGAAGTAGCAACTACTCTTCCAGAAATAACTGATCCTATAATAGATCCAGATCTAGTAACAGAAGTCAATTCAGGGATAGGAATTATAATCGCTCTGGATATAACCGATCCAGAAGCCAAAGTTAGTCCCATGACAGATACAGAAATAACCAAAACCATCACTCCTCTAATCGATTAAGATCCTGCAATCAATTATCTACTCTCTATCCTCGTGATATTTATACTCTTGACACTACCAATGATTACACCTATGAACAATTTGAAGCTTTCTTAGTTAATAAATCTATTAGTATCGCTTGCTTTAACCTTTTGAGTAAAGAATCCAAAACTCCCCAGATCCAGACACCTACTTACATCACTCCTGTCAAATACAATATTAAACTCAAATGAAAGCCTTATCATGCTATAATTAACAGTGGTGCTGCTATCAGCATGATCTCTAACCAAGTTGTAAAAGAACTTGGGTTAAAAATAGAAGCTCTTTCCTCTAGTCTTATTGTCTCAGCCACTGGACCCTCTGTTCGACCTCTAGGCATAATTAAAAATTTATCTATTGAAAGTGAAGAAACCACTATCCCTTTGGATGTTGAAGTGATGAATGCTAGCTCCTATTCATTACTTTTAGGTAATGACTGGTTACAGAAAGTAATAGTTGGAAAAACAAAGCTTACACCCTTAGGTGAATAAAAAAAAATCTATGTACCTACCACCTATGAAAACAATCAACCTCTTTCTGCCCAACCGACTTTTATAGATGAAAACAAGTTAGAGAAATTTGAACAGAAATACCTTAACCCAAAAGAAGCCTATGTAGTAGAAATTGAACCTAATAATTGGACAACTGTCACTTCTAGATCCAGACCCAGCGCCTCCTTCGCTAAACAAAAATATGGACGCTGCTATTCTTACAACTACCTTTACGCTGACTGCTCTAACAATGAATGTTATCATTGCCGTCGCTATGGACACTTGGCTGCATATTGTCCCAAACTAGCCCCCAAAAGAAATGTTTGCAAAACCTGCTCTCAACCTGGCCACCTATATAAGGACTGTCCTGATAACCTATGTTATCAATGTAAAGAATATGGACACATTGGAGCTAACTGCCCCCAAATGACTCAGATCCTCGAAAACCAAAGATACCAATGTAGTTGTCAACCTCAGGATGTAAATACCAACCGCTTATCTCATTTTTCACCTTTTAGGACTAACCACTGCTGCAAATGCAAAGTACCTAAAATACCAAAAGAAATCAGACCCTTGGAACAAACTTTGGTTTGCAAAAGATGTTGGAATGATTTCCATCATGCTCTAGACTGAGATGACCCTCGAAGTATTGAGTTCTTCACTAATGGTAAAGGCCAAGGAATGCTAACAGAATGTATACTCTGTAGAAAGCAAGGTATCAGATCCAAGATGATTAAACTAGACTCTATCCGAGAGGATACTCGATTCTGCAACCTTGAATGTTTGTATGCTTATAAAGCTGCCCAGGATGTAGAATGGAATCCTAATTATAACCTATGGACTCGAGTATGCTATTATACAGAGTCCACCAGAAATGCTAGATATGCATATGACCTTAACCAAAGCCGAATCTATCGACTCGCCAAGATACAGATTGGAGAAAGTGATGAAGACCTCAATCATGCCCTGGAACCCCAAATAGCTAATCGATCCAACCAGGACTATACCTATGATGAAGTTAATATCATTATGAGAGCCTCTCAAATACAATTGAGTGAAATGGAAGAAGAAACCTTGCAAAGAATCTTAGCTGAATTCTTCAATACCAGCCATCTAGACTTTGATCAAAGGAAAGCTATGGAAAACTTACAAAGAAATTTCCAAGAAACCGTTGGACTTTGTAAGGAATGTATTATGGCTAAAAGAACACTGAGTTAGAACAATTTAACTCTTATTGTGAGGAATGTTATGAAGTACTTTAACCTCCTTCAGATCCAGAAATTTTGTCTCCTCCAGCTTCTCCAACACCGGGATCGCCTGTTGTTGCACCTATAAAAACTGCATTGACAACTCTCGAACCTACAGACCTGATACCTCTCTTTTAGAAACAGATTAAACAGCAGGCCCAAATTATTGCCCTGCTACAGGAACAAGCTAAAACATTTGAACACCAGGACCAGACCATAAAGGAACTTCAAGTCTGAGTCAGTTACTTTGAGACCTTCCATCATCAACTCAGGATTTATATATGAATCCTCTTCCTCTGCTGCTCCTATATCCAATCTTAATAACGGTGATGCTCAAAATTTTTGAGTCATCCTGAGCAAGATTAAAAACTACTCGAAGATACAGACAATTCTAGATCCAGAATTATTCGAGAAATTTATACTATGACTCAGGAAATCAAACCAAAAGTAGGACCTTTGACTACTTACCAAGGAGCCCAATTTCGACAACTGCTTCTTGAATTTGCTGATCTCTTTGCAAAAGATATGACACAACTAGGTAAAACTAACCTGTAACCTATAGAATCTTTATTGACAATGTACCTTCTGTCAGCTCTCGACCCTATATGGTGCCTCTCACTGAACAAACCTTTATTAATGAAAAGGTACAACAAATGCTAGATAACAAGTTAATAAAAGAGTCCTCTAACCCTTGGGCCTCTCCTGTTGTATTAGTAACCAAGAAAAACGGAAAGAAAAGATTTTGTGTAGATTATAGAAAACTCAATGCTGTTACCAAAAAGGACCAATACCCACTACCCCGAATAGATAAAATTCTTGACTCACTTGCTGGAGTTATCTATTTCTCTACCCTTGACCTTATGAGTGGATACTGGCAAGTAAAAGTACACCCAGAAGACAGAGAGAAAACTGCTTTTATCACCAAATACAGAACCTATGAGTTCAATGTCATGCCTTTTGGATTGTGCAATGCCCCTGCTGCTTTCTAATGCCTTATAAATAAAGTTTATAAAGGCATAGCTTACAAATATGTGGTAGTATACCTAGATGATACCAATGTCTTCTCAAAAACATTTGATGACCATATTATCATCTAAGAGAAGTATTCACCAGGATACGTGAAGCCGAATTGAAGTTAAACATTGAAAAATGTAATTTTTGGATGAAACACCTACCTTTCCTAGGACACATTATAGAAAAAAAAGGAATCTTTTCAGACCCAGACAAAATAATTGCTGTTCAGAAAATCCAACCTCCAAAAAGTGTTACCCAGCTACGCTCATTTTTAGGTCTTGCTGGATACTACTGACAGTTTATAAAACACTTCTCCTTCATTGCCTATCCTCTTAACCAATTGTTGCATAAGGACAATACTTATAAATGGAATGACCAATGCCAAAAAGCCTTTGATGAACTTAAGCACCAACTAACTACTGCTTCTATTTTAATATATCTGGACTACAAGAGAGAGTTTATTCTAGCCACTCATGCCTCCTATACTGGATTCGGAGCCACTTTGAGCCAGATATTTGAGGATAAAAAGGAACACCCTATTGTCTATACTAGTAAAAGTTTAAAAAAAGAAGAAATGAATTATGGAGCCACTGAATTAAAATGTGCTGACATAGTATGGGCTATTGAACATTTTCACAAATATCTCGGTACAAGTTACTTCACACTGGTTACCAACCACTCTGCTCTTAAATGGTTAAAGTCTTCTAACCAAAAGGATGTTTAGGCCGATGGATAATGAAACTCCAACCTTATCATTTCACTATTGTACATAAACCAGGAAGAATCCACTCAAATGTTGATGCTCTTTCTTGATTACCAACCAAGACACATTCCAATACTATTGCTCCTACATGAATTTGGACCAATACCAAAATTTAATAGAGTACTTAGAAACAGACACACTCCCCTCTAACTTGATAGAAAATGAAAAACGGACAATTGTTAATCAATCCAGACACTATAAAATAAAGGACAAATTATTATACAAAAAGAATTGAAAAGATCCAGACAAACCTTTAGAGTAATTAAATGGACTGAAGTTGAATCTATCCTGTATATGATGCATAGTTATCCTACCACTGGACATTTAGGAACAGATACTATGTATTATAAAATATCTGAACGATATTATTGGGACCAAATGTACAAAGATGTTCAAAATTATGTTCGCTCATATGAAGTCTGCCAAAAACGAGGCAAAAGCAAAAAAAAAGAACCTCTCCACACTATTCAAGTTGGAAGAGCCTTTGAACAAATAGGCATAGACCTAGTAGAACCTCTACCAATAACTGCTTGCAACAATCGTTATATTATTGTTGCAACTGATTACCTTACTCGCTGGTCTGAAGCTAAAGCTGTACCAGATGCAGGTGCAAAAACTCTAACAAAATTCATCTTTGAAGAAATTGTTTGCACACATGGAGTCCCCAAAATAATTCTTTCTGATAATGGGAAGAATTTCACTAGCGAAGTTGTTAGAATATTGTGTGAAAAGTTTTAATAAAACACATATTCTCCTTACCTTATCACCCCCAGACCAATGGAATGGTAGTAAAATTAAATAGAACACTCTGCAATTCCCTTGCAAAAGTCATAGAAAATATTGAAGATTGGGACCTGAACATATCTGCTGTACTGTTTGCATACAGAACCAAGAAACATGCAACCACTGGATACACCCCTTTCCATTTGGTATATGGTAGACAAGCCATTTTACCTATTGAAACTACTATCCCTATAGACCCAGTTGACTCAGATGAAGGAATATCATTAGAAAACAGTATATTACAAAAAGTATTGAATTAATAGAAGAATTACCATACCAACATAATGCTGCCAGAGAAAATACAATTAAATCCCAAAAGAAACAGAAAGTTAGATTTGACTCTAGAATACAAAAAGAAGAATTAGAAATTGGTGACAAAGTTTGGATACAAAGAAAAGACATAGAAGCCTCTCGCTCTGCAAAATTTGAAGAGAAAAGAATAGGACCATTTATTATTAAGGAAAAATTAAATAATGGCGCCTATAAACTGTGTACAATAGATGGAAAAACATTAAAGCAGTACTACAATAGTGATCATCTTGTTAAGTACTACGAGAAACAAGATTGGCAACCTATGATTGTCATTTAGAATTTCCGGAGAGAAATTCTTAAAACAGATGAAAACACAGCCTTAACCCCTTAATTTATAGTGTACAACAAACAATTGTTTTTTGAAACCTAAGTCACCCTATTTTATTTAAAAATTCGAAGTAGTAATAATATATAAATCAGATTTTAACTTCATGGAACGTCTGCCACTAAGTAAAGTCGATCAATATTACTCCATTTGAGCTGAATTTTGACTGTATACCCAGCAGAAGATTCTGTATCTTTTCTACTAAGCTTATCTTAGTACGAAAACGTCACCAGAACACGTAAATCGACTTGATGGCATTTTTGATGTATTTTTGGTCATGTGATCAACATTACGAATTTTTGATCACATGATAGCTGTTGCAAAATGATCATATAGTTTTATTCTTTAATTTATCCTTGATTTAATATATACAACAATTTCTTTATTAGATTGCCCACCTTAGTTCTAAAAATAACATTTCTAAAAACATTTTCTCTTTTTTTTTTCTTTTTCCTTTAAAACAAAACTTTAATTTTCTTTATAGAAACTTTAACACTCCAACCCCAACTCTATTTATCCTTGCTGAATTTATTAAGCATTGGAACCAAGACCCCTTATCACAACAACATAGTTTGGGTATTACTTTGAATAATGTTATTATAACTAATGAGAAAGGAATTTTGCTCTCTTTACAATTCCCTATAGAAAATGAAACCCAGACACAGAATGATCAAATTAATAATTCTTTGATTGAACCAAATCTTGAAGACTATTGAACCTACTCAAGAAGATTTAGAATTAAAACCAGGAAATAGTGCAAATGACCCTCTATTAAAGCTCATTGAAGAAAATACAGAAATTCCTCCTGAACCAGAAAATAGTAATCACTCAGAACCAGAATGAACTATATTGGATAAATTAATTGATGATTTAATAGGAACAAGAAATCGAACTTATATCCGAAGAGACCCTTTGATCAGAATCACTGACTCAAAAAAGTTACAAGAAATACTCAATCGATTCAGAATAAAAAGCCGTGGAAAACAAAAAGAACCCCAAGTTAGAGTTCTCGAAACCTGTTATTATCTTGAACAATTAAAGATAAATAAGAAACCAAGAAAGAAACCCAAAGGTTATGGAACACTTTAAAAGAAAGCTTAGGATCTCGACAAGCTTCACGAGTATGGAAATGTGCCAACTGAATTTTCCAACTATTCCAAATTTGTGGACTGTTCATTCTTTACTCCACTTAACCATAACTCATACTAACTTGGAAAAGTTAAGTGAAGGTGAATTCTCTACGCTCTTGGATGAAATTAGAATTGTAGTGCTCATTCTTAAAGGGGACAGAAATGTTATAAAACGAGTTTTAGTATTAGTTTCTTGAATATATTTTCTAGTATTATATTTTATTGGATTATTTTATTATCTTATTTGATTATATTATTTGATATTATATTATATTATTAACTATATATGGCTTAGTTAGAAGTACGAGTAACATGGTTAACCATTTCTACTATTTCTACCATTTTACCATTTCTACCATTTCTACCATTTCGTCTATAGTAACTAATAGCTGTAAAAAGATATATAAACCCTAAATTTCTCCCTTCCTACACATTAGACTCAGATTCCCCTTCTCCTCCTTCTAGTGCCTAAAAATAGTTATATCTCTTGCATATTATTATCTAAATAAATAAAATATATCTTTGCTCAATAAATATACTCTTGTCATTTAATAAATATATATACAGAAACGCTCTAGTGAAGTAATATTCTACTTCCATACCGCTTCATATCTTCTCTGACCCTTACAAAATCCCTGTCGCTGTGTGCTATGTTGCAAGTACTATATTGAAGGCTATAGTCGCTTTTAACAATATCAAAAACGCATTTAACTAATATTTTCAAAATGTTTTGATAATTTTCAAGGATTGTACTACAAGATCAAATTAGATCTTTGTTTTTTTTTTGTTTATAATTTAGATCATCTATCATTTTTATATTGTTTTTTCATTTTTTTTTTTTTTTTTTTTTTTTTTTTTTTTTTTTTTTTTTTTTTTTTTTTTAATTTTGTTTCATTGTTTTTAGCTTTGTTTTGTTTTTTTTTTTTATTTTATATTTTTTTTATTTTTATTTTTTTTTATTTTATTTCTATACTTTACCACTAGCACTTTGCAAAAAATTCAACTTTTCAGCATTTTGCACAGGCCAACTCAGCCTTTCAATACTTTGCAAGAGAACACCAATTCTAATATCTCAGGCACTTTGCAAGAAGTCACAAATATGAGCATATATAATTAAATATGAGCTAATATAAGCAAATATAATAGTTTATTTTTTTTGTTTTTGTTTTTTTTGTTAGTTTTTTCAGTTTCATATTTTGCTTTTTGTTTGTTTTTTTACAGCACTTTTTAGGAAGTTGTGAATATGTGATTATAAGTGAATATAATAGTTAAACAAAGAAGAAGAGAAATAATAGCTACTACAGGGTAAGAAAAATAAGTGTATAAAGCTAGTATTATATAATGAAGTGTGAAAGTAGTTAAAATATTACTATTTTTTTATTTTCGTTTTTTTTGGTTTTATTTTTTTTATTATTTTTTTATTTTAGGAAGTAGCAAATGAGCGAATATTAGCAAATATAAACGAATATATAGTTAAAACAAAGAAAAAAAATAATAGCTAATTGCAGAGTGAGAAAAATACATATATAAAGCTAGCATTATGCGACAAAGTGCGAACAAGTTCAAAATATTACTATATTTTCGTTTTTATTTTTTTATTATTTTTTTTGGGTTTAGTTTTTTTGGGTTTATTTTTTTTGTTATTTTTTTCATTTTTTCGTAAAAAATGTATAATAATATATAATAAAATGTATAATAATAATAATAAATAAAAAAATATAAAATTTTATATTAAATTGCGAAACCTTGTGAAAATATGTGAAAACATGCGAAAATCTGTAAAACATTTAAAAATAAGTATATAGTATAATAGTATTGTTATTATTTAATATCTATCAATTATTACTGATTATTATCGATTACTATCTTAATCGATAGTTCTTGTTAGGGGGGATTTAAATCGATTACTATCCAATTATTATAAAAATCAATAGTAATCCCATGCAAAGTTTGGTAATGTATTTCTTACTTTACTTTAATACATATATGTACCCAACATATCATACTGGCATTCTTTGTATTAATTATTATTAAATAAAAAATAAACTATAAAACTATATCATAAAAACTGTGATTTCTATATTTAATCTATTTTTACTCTGAAATTTTTATCACTTATCGATCCTATTAGATATAATCAATTTAGATCGATCATCCTTAAATTTTGAAATGCATAAACTATTTTTTGCACAAAATAGAAATACAATCAATAAATAAATAATCATTGAATTTAAATTACTATATGCCCTCTTTTATGTCTCAACTTTCTGGTTTATATATACAACTTTGAGCTAAAATTATTGTTTATAAAAAAAGTCTCTCCTATAGTTTTAACATATTTGGTGCTGATTGTGTAGACTTAGAATAACTCAGTCCTAAAATTAAACTCAGTTTTAAAATTTAAGAAATAAACCAAGTTTTTTAGTAAAGTCTTAACAATCCTAAACTTGTAACAGACAACTAGTAATATGTAAAAAAAATATTTTAAACAGGACCCCAAAATATATATAGATAGATTAAATTAATTGTAAAATTACTAAAAAAGAAAAGATCTGCAGAAAAACTTCAAAAATAAGCAAAAAATTACTATGAATAGAAAAAATCTGTACAAAAAACCTCAAAAATAAGCAAACTCATACCTAACCTATCTATGTATATTTCGGGTCCTTTTTAAATGATATCAATTCCAAAAAGGAGCTTCTGAAAAATATAAGAGAAATAAATAGTAACTAGACAAGAGATATTAATATCACTCAGAATGAAGACCCTTTGGTAAACCCAAATTAGCAAAAATCTATAGCAAAATGATCCAATCCCTCAAACCTTACAATTACTACAAGTAATAGCTAATGCTTTAGCAGAACTAAGAGAACTCCAAGCTGAAGTAGCTAAATAAAAGTAGTAAAAATTTCAGTTTTTAGTAGAGAAAATCAAGACCCTGTTGAGTAGTTGGAATTGATAACTTGGGCTTTCAAAACTAATAATATTATATGAGCAGAGGGCTAGCAATTGTAGGAGCATATTTATCAGGCCTTATAGTATTATAGTAAGAAAATATAAAGATAGGATTTAGTATTGGATCAATAAACATGCTATTTACTAGTGCTTTATACATCAGTTTTATTGCAACTTTTGCATGCAAGCATTGATTAACTAATAAAATACAGAATTGTTAAATTGACATCAATGTGCAGAAAAAATGGTAAATTAATATGCAACAGATATATTAGTATTGTTCAACAGAGTAACAAGAATAAGAAATCAATACCTGGAAATAATAAAGGCTCAGATGCTCATACAAGGGCTTCATTTGGATCTTTTACTAACAGTTGGACCTTTTATATCCAATTTATTACAAAAAGCAATAAAAAGGATCAAAGAGAACTATGGACATCTCTCATATAGATCATAACTGGATTTTGGCCAATTTTGACTTAATTTGCTAAAAATAACAAAACTATATTTGTTTAAATAACTTCTAATCTGGTAATCAGAATTGAAAGAACTTTTTTTGTTAAATGCGCATCACTGAGAGCTTTATTTTAAGGGTAGGGTGAACATAGATCATTTTTAATAGTGATCACGTTGTAATCATATGAAATCAGGTGATTGACCAATCACAATAGTAAACAACATATTCAACCAATCCAAATTAATTATTTTTGTATAACTAAAGAAAATTTGAGCCCACTTAGGAAAACTTTATGACATATAGAAGTATAATTTTTTCAAATACTATATTTATTAAAATTTTACTATTATAAAAAGAGTATTTTGTACTACATATACGTATTATACAATTTTTGGCTAAATTAATAACAACTGTAAAAAGTTTTATTTGTAGCACATTTTGATTTTCTATATAAATCTCATTGTACCACTAAAATCATATGATAAATGATCTACGTTCACCCTACTCTTAAAACAACTCTATTCAAATTGGACTACTAAATACCAAAATAATTGCCAAAAACTATACTTTTTCTTAAATTTTAGAGGTTTTTGCTAAAATATATAATATATGATCTTTGTACTAGATGTCCAAGATTCTGGCCAGAGTATGAAAGATCACTTTCACTCGTGAAATAGCTGTCTGTGGTTCTGTCACTATATTAAGCACTATTTCCAGTTCTATACCAATAGTACCAAATATGTTACTAGTAATATGTCCCACAAATCAGCAGGCCATACCAGTGTCAAGTGGAAATAACTCATTAAAACAGATAATGACACTATTACAAATAGTAGTCTCAGTAGTCAAAAATAATAATAATAATAATAAATTATTGACAAATGGAAATCATCAAAAAAGAAACAAGCAGCCTAGTATACTTCTCATATTAACAAGTAGAGCATTATGCAAGAAAATATTCAAACCTAGACAGAGCCATAAAAACTATAACTACTATAATTTAGGCCCTGTTAGTGCAACCAACAACTAATCTACTAACGAAATCCATGGGATCAGGTGATGATAGCACAAATACAAAAAGACTTGGAACATTTATACTAAAAGGTGTATCTCAAAAAGGTGTAAGTGCAACACTATCTACAAATTTCTCAGTCACTAAAATAGAAGAAGCATATTTGGCTAAGCATTGATATTGTAATAATAGAGAACCCATAGGACCTAAAGAAAAAGAGGAGAAAAAAAGAAGTTGACCAAGGAGCAAGGGACAGTAAAGCAACAAATATGGGAAGTAAACAAGAAAAAGAAAAAGGCAAATTAGAAGATATGAAGAAGGTAGTAAAAAGGAATCAACCAAACCTGTAAAACTCCTAATTTAACAAAAATACTGCTGTACTTGATAATAATAGACCTACAGAACAAGAAAGCTAATATTATATATGCATAGCTCTTTCAGGCTGCCAAAATATACAAAAGGAAGCATTAAAACTTTTGAGACCAGGAAAACCACCAGTGCAGGGCTAGCTGAATTTTGCTTGAACCATAATGAGAAGGCTTATACTACATCTATGTATTGTAAAACACAGGTAAATGGGTAACATATTATCTTGATCTTGGATAGTGGATCTTTGAGGTATGTGGTTTTAGCTAAATTCCTAAAAGAGGCTGGTAGTGTTGTCATGGGACATGAATATGAACAGTAGACAGTTTGGGATGGAATGTCTAGAACATGTCCACCTAGAATTTTTTCTGTCCTAGGCATTTAGCTAATCAACACATGATAATCAGACAATAAATTCTTTGTATTCTCTGGAAATTATCACATAACCCAAACCATGGGTCTGTATATTCTGCAATTTGATTGGTTTACCTAGCGGACCTGTTCCGGTCATAGTAGAGATAAAGTTAAAAATTAGACAGACATTGTCTATATACGATATCATGTCAGGACACTATTGTGGACATGTCCTGGACATTCTATCCTGAATTGTCCATGTCCCTGTAAAATTGATGGGACAATGTCTGTATACAATACTGAAGGCTAGTATATCGATTAACTGATTATCTACCATAATGATGGTTGGGATATAGGTGAACAAAAATGCCTATTAGAAAAAATTGATGAGTTTTTTGTGACCATAGGAGAAAAACTATTACATCAAAGGCTATAGTAACCAAGGCTGGTAATTATACTGTAATTGTAGATAACGACTAGATGAAGAAGACTAGGGCATGATTGGATTTGGAATCATATAAGTTAATAATAAGGGATAGTAATAGAAAGATAAAAGTTCTGACTAAATATTGTAAACTGGCAAATATTGGAAATCAAATTTTATAAAAGAAATATAATGAAAAAATAGAAGGAGCTAGTAAAAAAAGTAAAGAGTAATGAAAGAAGTACAGATAGTAAAAAAATTGAAATAGAAATTAGTAAAGAAGGGAATTATGAAGAAGAGAAGAGGTTAATAAACCAAATCTATTTATACTGTAAATTTTTTTCACTAAAGATAGGTAATTGTGAAACATGTAGATTCTGTATAAATAAGGTCTATTCTGAGTCAGTGTGCATTTTAAAAAAGGATCTAAAAAATCACAGCCCAAATTAAGTATAATTTAGACCCAATTTCAAATTACAGGTTTATTTTTGCGTTAGTAAATTTTTTATATCTTGAACTAATACTTCTTTTTCTTAGCTTCGCTAAAATACTGGCTAATAGAGAATAGAATCAGAATCTGCCACAGCAGGTGCCACAGCAGGTACTGCAGCAGGTGCTGCAGCTAGTGCCGCAGCTAGTGCAGCTGGTCATAATATATATCTGAGCAAAGAAGAAAAGGTATTAGTTGAAATGTATAATTTAGAAAAAATGATACAAGAGCAGCAAGATTGAATACAACAGATTCTACTCAAGTATGAAGATATTTTCTCAAATAAGTTAAATTAACTAGAGAGAACAATGATAGTGCAACACAAGATATATATGGAAGAAGGTTCTCTAATCAAACAGAGACTTTATCCTATGTTAAAACCTAAATACAAATTCATTAGTCAAGAGATAAAAATAATAGAAAAGCTGGCCTGATACATCTGTCAAATAGTCCGTGAGCATCACCTGTTGTGCTAGTTAAAAAAAAAATATAAAATGAAATTGTATATAGATTTTTGCAAACTAAACAAAAGGACAAAACAGGTCAGCTACTCTTTACCCAGAATTAACAAATTACTAGAGGCTCTTAAAGGTTTGGCTTAGTATACAACACTGGACCTTTCAAGTAGATATTGGCAGGTAGGTGTACACCCACGTTATTGTAAAAAAATGGCATTCACCACTAAATTTGGTTATACGAGTTTGTAGTGAAGCCATTTGGGCTAACAAATAACCTGTCATATTTTAATAATTAATGTACTGAGTTCTTTAAAAAAATATGGACTTTGTATTAGCCTATATAGATGATATAATATTTATTCTCCTGATTTTAATAAATATCTTGGAGCATGTGAATGCTGTACTGGCTCAGCTGTGCCATGCCAATCTAAGGTTGAATTTGAATAAATTTTTTTTGAGCAAACTAAAATATTATTGTTTTTAAACCACAAAATTTAGGCAAGGTATCACAGAAACAGAATTCAAAGTTGCACTGTAAATAAGTTTTTGAAGCTGAAAAATTTATATTCACTTAGAGGGTTTTTGGATTTAGCATAATTTTATAGAAGATTTAGATGGAATTTTTCTAAAGTAGCTGCTTCTTTTATAAGTTATTAAAAGCAAAAATGAAATTGAAAAGAAGAAGAACAACAAGAAGCATTCAAAGAACTAAAGAAACAGTTAATCTTATACCATTTTGACCTACCATATTTTTGTGTAATAATGCACATGTGCATTATTTCAAAATTGACACTTTTTTAAAAATTGCCTATTTGCTTCAAAATAATGCACATGTGCATCCTGAATATACATAAGGACGAAATTATTTCAGGTTCTAAAACCTGAAATTAAAATTTAAAGATAAAATTGTTTTTGATCTATTTTACTTGAAAGATGAAATTATTTGATACTTTTTTTGAATAGACAAAACTATAAGGAACATAACTATTTAAATTTTATTTGCTCTTCCTTATAAATAATTTTAATTTTCTCTAATGAAGACGAAATAGGCCTTTTTCAAAAATCAATTTCAGTGGTATCACTAATCCCGAAATAACACACCACCTCATCTAAGAGTTTTATTATAAATATAATTATAGTCACGTGTCTATTAAATTTTGATAATATTTATCTGAAATATTGCACATGTGCATCTCAAAATAATGCACAGCTGCTCAAAATAACACATAGATGTGTGTTATTACACAAAAATATGGTACCTCAATAATATGATTAATTTCACAAAACAAATAGCTTAGTATATTATGGCTTTACAATAAACTTGAAAGACAATGTGGAGAACAAAGCCCAGGGTCTAGATAGGTTTTGCTAAAGTAAACAATAGTATAATTATAAAAACAAAAAACTTAAATAGCTAAATGTAGTAAAATAGAGATGACTATGATAACTATGCATTGAGAAGAGGTGTACAAAAATACTATTAATACAACAATTAATCTAAGAAAATAAAGAAGAAATTTATTTAAAAGTTTTTAAAGAAAAAGTTTTTTGTATAACCTAAAAATCTGATAATCTAGCTCAAGTAACATTCAAAAAAAAATTAATTTTTTTTTAACAATAATTTTAAAATGAAAAGAGAAGACTATATAATGCTGCTCTAATATTTACTAAACTTAAAACTAAAGCTACTAGTAAAACTGATTAGTTTTACAAGATAAAACTAATAAAACTGGTAAAACTAGTAAAACTGATGAAATGGTGATTAAAGTAATATTGGTGAAATTGGTGATAAAGGTTGAGATCAGTCAAATTCTTTGTAATCAGTCATTGATCAAATATGTGCAAAATAAATTAATCTATGATTGATTATGTGCTTTGATTGATCAAAATTGCTTGATTAGTCAAAATTGTTTAATCAATTATAATTGATCATGTATTTAGATTGGTTAATGTACTTAATTAGTTTAATTGTTAGATCGATCATAATTTATGACTGATTATAAACCTATATCTAATTTATTAATTCATTATAATTGAAGTTATTACTATTAATATTAATAGGTGATTACTTTTATACCTTCAAATTTTTATTCATACCCTACTGCGGATTTTTTAAACTTTGAGCAAAGATATCTTAGTAAGGCTATGTCATTAATTACCTGATTATTTTTTATCAGAGGCCTACCTCCTCAGGATCCTGAAGAATACATATATAACTCAGATCCAGACTCAAAATTTTAATATAACTTTATACACTTAATTTTATTAAAAGCTTTATACAAAATTATCATATAAGTTCAAATTTACTATAAATTATACAATTTCAGATCTGAGTACCAGTATGATCATGTTAACCACCAAAGCCAAAAACATAATTACACAAAAAAAAGTGA
>QKWP01000071.1:100526-125511 GCA_003550325.1 Gigaspora rosea
ACTTTAATCGATTTGCTTAGTAAAATTTAGACTTTACTATGTAGCGACTATAATCGATTGACCAAAAATCGCTTTATAAGTTACTCCCGATTTTTTTCTGCATATTTATTTATTGTTTATAACATATTTATTTATCGTCTACAGCATATTTATTTATTGTCTACAGCATATTTATTTATTTATTTTACTTATTAAAGTTTTGTATTCAAAAATAAGCTACCTCTTTATTGTGCTTTAAATTACTTAAAATAGTAAATAAGCTACCCACGGTTTTTTTTGTTAATCGGCAAAAAAAGGTAGCTGCAACATACGGTATATATCGATTTATATCTACTTAAAAATTTTCCCGATGTATATATAGTATCGTTATACAAAAAAAGATCGTACTTGTTATAAAGATCGTCTTTGTTATACAAATAAACATCTAACTTTTCAAAAAATTACCAGTTGGTTATACAAATTTAAACATATGACATATGGAAAAATTATATATAAGTTTATACAAAGCCAGATCTCAGTATTACATATACTCTTCGGGGTCCTACCTCCTCCCTCTTTCTTAATATATATATAGTCAGGTTCTTATATATAATTTCAACTTTTTTTACCTCCCAATCTAAAAAATTATCTGATTTTTGTTACTCTCCTAACTATCAAATCAAATCTAACAAACTTTTTTTTAAAAAAAATTCTATAGGTTTGTAGAATTCAAACAAAAAAAGTTGATCAAATTTGGCTCAGTGGTTGCTAAGATATCTTTGCTTAAAGTTTGAAAAAAATCAAACTGTCTATTAAAACAAACTATTTAAAATTTCTTTAAACTTTGAGCAAAGATATTTTAGCAACTACTAGGCCAAATTCAATGAACTTTTTTTTGTTTGAATTCTATGAATCTATAGAATTTAAATTTAAATTTTATTAAATTTGACTTGATAGTTACTAGGTAATCTTCACTCAAAGTTTTAAAAAAATTCAAAACATATATCAAAACAAATGCTGTGCCAAATTTTTTCTAAACTTTGAGTAAAAATATCTTAGCAACTATCAAGCCAAATTCAATGAAGTGTTTTTATTTGAATTCTATGAATTTATAGAATTTTAATAAAAAAAGTTCATTGAATTTGGCTTGATTGTTGCTAAGATATTTTTACTCAAAGTTTAGAAAAAATTTTGGCGCAGTATTTGTTTTGATATATAGTTTAAATTTTTTAAAACTTTAAATGAAGATATCTTAGCAACTACTAAGCCAAATTTAATAAACTTTTTTTTGTTTGAATTCTATGATTTTAAGAATTTAAATAAAAAAAATTATTAAATTTGACTTGTTAGTTACTAGGTTATCTTTGCTCAAAGTTTTGAAAAAATTCAAATATACAGTCAACTCTTTCTAATCTGAACTGCTGGGACTGCTTTTTTTTACTATGTAAAAATTTGAAAAGTGCAGTTTTCAAAAAGTTATATATGGCTTATCCGAACTTTATAATAAAATTTACAAATGTTCTAGGAGATTTTGTTAGGTTTAGAGAGAGTTTAATGGTGTTCAGTTTAGAGAGGTTTGGATTAGAGAGAGGCGACTGAATATCAAAACAAATGCTATGACAAAATTTTTTCAAAACTTTGAGTGAAAATATCTTAGCAACCATCAAGCCAAATTTGATGAACTTTTTTTATTAGAATTCTATAAATTCATAGAATTCAAATAAAAAAAAGTTCATAAAATTTGGCTTGAAGGCTGCTAAGATATTTTAACTTAAAGTTTAGAAAAATTTTGGTGCAGCATTTGTTTTAATATACGTTTTAAATTTTTTCAAAACTTTGAATGAAGATAACCTAGTAACAATCAAGTCAAATTTAACAATTTTTTTTTATTTGAATTTTATTAGTTTTTTTCATAGAATTCAAACAAAAAAAGTTTATTAAATTTGGCCCAGTAGTTGCTAAGATATCTTTGCTTAAAGTTTAAAGAAATTTTGTAGTTTGTTTTGTTAAATAATTTTGATTTTTTTCAAACTTTGAGCAAAGATATCTTAGCAACTACAGGGTCAAATTCGATGAACTTTTTTTGTTTGAATTCTACAAATCTATAGAATTTTTTAAAAAAATGTTTGTTGAATTTGGTCTAATAGTTATTAAGATATCTTTGCTCAAAGTTTAAAAAAAGTTAAATTTGTAGGGAGGTATGAATAGATATTTTGTGAGTATAAAAAGTATTTCTCTATTAATAACATATTAAGGGAGTAACAAAAATCAGGTGGTTTTTTAGGGGGGGGGGTAAAAAAAGTTGAAATTATATATAAGAACCTGGCTATTTATATATTGAGGAAAAGGGAAGGGTGTAGGCCTCTGATAAAAAATAATCAGGTGATTAATGACACTGCCCTTATTAATTTCATACTAATTTTATTAACTAAAAACTTAGAGATCCTATTACTAAAAATAAGCAAGACCATTTAAAATTGATTCTTTAGTTAATATTACTCCTCTGATAGACTAAAGTTATTAGTTTTCTTCTAGATTTCTATTTTAACAATGGAATACACACAATATGATTTTTCATTTAATTTATAAACTAGTATCACCTGGTGTAATACTTGTCTGCATCATATATTTAAATAAAAATATTATTTGAATATTTTGTTGCTTATTATTTATTTAATAGGTTGATTTAAATCAATTGTGCTTTATATGATCTTGGGTCTGGCCAATTGCATAACGGTTATGCTCCAAGGTTTTAAATCATAAGATTGCTAGTTCAAATCAAGTAGTGGCGATTTGTAAGAAAAACAGCTAGACTAGACTAAATTAGGGAACTGAAATACTATGGAATACAGGAACTCAGTATGTCAATGATGGACTTAATTCCTAGAATGGGCAGTGATCTGCAATCAAGACTACAGCAATAAAAGCTGTGCCAGAACCCTGATTTGGAATAACTAAAGTCACAAGATATAATGTGAGGCCTAAGTCTGGATATTATGAGATCTATGTAAACACATAGTGTAGCAGTCTGAAAATTGGCTGCAAAGACTTTTGGCCACTGTGGAGGTCGATAAGACAGGTAGGTTGCTTTTAGGTAGTGTTAAAGCAAGCTAGAAGAATTCAGTTTGTATTGGTGGAAAATAAATAACAACTATTATAAATTACTAAAAATAACACCAGCAAGACTGTCAAAAAAATTGCATTTTGAACTTATAATAATTATCATAAAAGTTATAGAATTATATGGGAGGCGTCAATAGAAACCAGGCAAATCATTTTTAGTAATTTTTTTTTAAACTTTAGATTAAAATATCTTAACAACTATTAAACCAATCTTGATAAAAATTTTTTTAGTTTAATTCTATAACTACATAGAATTAAAATTAAAAATTTTTTTATCAAGATTGGTTTAATAGTTGCTAAGATAATTTAATCTAAAGTTTAAAAAAAATTTACTTAGAAACAATTTGCCTGGTTTCTATTGACGCCCTCATATCTATAACTCCATGTCTGATTATGCAAGTTTAGAGTATTTTAACACTGATTTTTAATATGAGATTGCTGCATATTTTAGAGCTTCCATATCAAAACCCAATGCCAAAATATATATATATATATTTTTTTTAATCTTAAGACCCAGCGCTCTTCTCTGTAATCCTCCTTTTGAGCAACCTCCACTTAAACCCAACTCTGATAAACCAACCGGCTTGTCTTACGCCGCCCAGAAGACCTCTGTCGTCAGAGCTTTGGCCACTCAGAGATGTTACTGTGATGAAGGCTTCATCCGGCTTGCCTTTCACCACCCAAATGTGGGTCTGCACCGCATTATTTAACTTCTTGCAGGACCAGCCAAGCTACTCCAGTCCTGTTTCCTGTGGGTACGTATACATTATACGGAAACGCTGCTATCAAGTTCGTGCCTCATTGGACCGACCTTACATCTTGTATGACTTCGGTTATTCCTAATCGGGTTCTGACTATCAAATTCAATTTACTGGCAGGCGGTATTGAACCGGCAACCTTCGATTGGGGACCTGGGAGCATAACCGCTATGCTATCGACCCGCAGGTCTAATGCCAAAATATATTTGTCAAACCCAAAATAGTATTTATAATATGTATAAGTCTAACACAATTTCAATATTTACTTAATGTTATATTTTTACTGTTTTTGGTTTGCGCAACTATATTGCACAGCTACTTATTTAGCAATTATATCAGAGATACATATGTACATACATGATCATTATACAAATAACTATATAATACCAAAGCAAGATAATTTTGTGATACTAATAAAATAATCACAAGTATATTGGGATGAGTTAGCAGAAAAAGGAAAATTTATTAGATAAATTTGTCCCTTTTCTACTGACTTACCCCATATGAGATACGATAATGATCAATAAATTTATATAATCTTATGAAAAGCATTCATATTATATGATACAGTATTTATTTGGGCTATTATAGCAGATAATTTAAACTAAAGCGGTTTTGTTGAAATTTGTAGAATTATCATAATTGAAAAGTGAAATTATTGTAAAATTGAAGTCAGTAGCGTTATTTCTTTTTTGCTAAAGCAAGCTAACTATAAATAAAGAAATATGTGTAAAAGAATATATGTAAAGAAACAATAGAATAATGTGTCTTCATCTTGGAGCAAGTTGTAAGGATAGGAATCAGTTAAAAATTTCTAGTCAATTAGTTAGTCAACTAAAACTGTTAGTTATCGACTAACTAAAAATTGACTAATCGATTACTAATCAACTAATTGACTAATCAATTAATTGACTAATTGATTGGTCAATTAGCAATTAGTTGATTAGTCAACTAGTCGATTAGTCGATTAATCATTGATTATTTATTATCAATTAATCAATTAGTCAATTTAGTTAGGTTTATAAAATATATATTATAGAATATACATATATATGTGCATATATATATGTGAACCTATATGTGCTGATATATTATTTATTAACCAAACTAGTTGACTAGTTGATTAATCAACTAATCAACTAATCAACCAATTGACTAATTGACTAATCAACTAGTTGACTAATTGACTAAGCAACTAATCAACTAATCGACTAATCAACTATTGACTAGTCAACTAATTGACTAATCAACTAATCAATCGACTAACTACAAAAAAATTTAGTCAATTAGTCAACTAATAGTCAATTAGTCAACTAATAGTCGATTAGTTAACTAATAGTCAATTAGTCGACTAATGACTATATGGGTGGGATCTTTGCTAGGAAAATCACACTTTGAGATTTTCAAATTCAGACCAAACTTAGTCCAGAATATCAGTTTTTATTTGCATATAAATCAGCCTTTACTTTATTGATTCTATAGTTTATTAAATAAACTATAGAATCAATAAAATAATGGCTGATTTACATGTAAATAAGAACTGATATTCTGGACTAAGTTTGGTCTGAATTTGCCCAATCAGAAAATCTTGAAGGTGATTTTTCTAGCAAAGATCCCATACGATTCCTATCCTTAGTGAGTTGGGCAGGTCATGTAATTTAAGTTCAAGCACCTGTAGATTTGGTTATGTCATCACCAATTCTTATCCCTTACTTTGTTATGCAGGCATATTTGTCTGTGAAAATTTTAAAATTTTAAATTTTTTAAATAAAACCTTAAATATTAATTTTAGCTATATATTTTCTAAGTAAAAATTATAATATTAGTGTTCTGTTTTAGGGGCGTGCCATTTATCACATGATTTATACCATGGATACATGGGTCAGACTAGTGATCATGTCTATATATAATATATATAATACTGTATATATATTAAATTATATACAGTATATAATATGTATATAACTGATAATATATATTATTTAATATTAAGTAACTTTTTTCTACAAGTCTGTTTTGGATGATTTTACTACCAAAATGTTTGTATCAATGAGATGATTCTAACAAACTCAATATCATTAAAATCCAATCACAGAATCACTAAATCGTTAAGGTTTTGTATTATTAGTTATATAAATTTTAATATATATATCATATAAATAATAATACAAAGCCTTAGCGATCTTATGACCCTGTGATTTGATTTTAATAATTTTGGTCGTGTTAGAATCGTCTCATTGAGACGAACATTTTGGTAGTAAAATCATCCAAAATGGACCAGTAGATCAAAAGTTATTTAATATTATATATATTTATATAATATATTATAAATATTAGTTGTTATATTAACCAATCAGAATTGAGATTAGGATGATCACACCATATATGGATGGGCGGCTATTAAGTAAAAAATATTACATAATAAATGACACGCCTCTTATCAACTTTATTATAAATTTTTTTTAAAATTATTAAAAAACTTGGTGTAATAAAAGTTTAAAGTTTTTGTTTTGGAACTTTTACTATAAAATTTTTTCAGTATTTTTCTTTGGATTTTATATATTCCTGTCTATAAAAAAAACTTTTACTTCTAATACAAGTCTTAATTTTTACATGTAAATCATATAAAGTCAAATAATGAAAGTTGTCATCCTTTATATAAACTATAATATTGTATTAGAAATTATATTTTTAAAACCAATATTTAAAAAATTCACCAAGATATTGTAAAATATTTTTTTGGTTAAAAAATTTCTTTAAAATTTAATATTTTCAGCCTATAAGCAACATAAACTTTTTGTCTTATAATATAAATTTAAATAATTCAAAAATATAATCTTTGTTTTTAAATATTATAATACCAAATTTTATTTAAATATTTTAAATGATTAAAAAAATAGATCAGAAGTATATTTATAGTAATTATGCAAGCAAATTTGTCTGCAAACTATTACAAACTAAGGGATACTTACTTGAACATTCATTTGTAGTATTTAAAATAAGATATTTAAATTTATAAATATTTACTATATGCTAATAATATTAAGATTTAAGAAAACTTAATTATTATTAAGTATTGTAAAGACCTGTATTAATATAGTAATTATCAAATCTAGTTATATATTTAAAATTATGTATTTTATTTATTTATTTATTTTTTTTGAGTAAGGTTGTGCCTTGAAGACTTTTTATTAAGTATATATTATGTAATACAATATTATACTATATTTAAGTACAACAAATTCAGATATTCTTAACTATCTGTGACCTAAATCTACTAGAGCTTTCCATACCCATTTTCTGTATAATTTGAATTTTTGGACTACTTCCTATTTTGTCATTCCGCTACTTACTATATTTCCCGCTTCATTCATATTGTCGATTCTATACTTCAAGCAGGTGCAAGGGCCTTGCCCAGATGATCATAACCTCACATTTACTTTTTAAACCTTGGTGTTTTGAGATTACCCACGTGGTGGCAGGGGCCAAGCTAAGCTTTACCCACTACTCTCAGTAATCTATTATATATTACAGCAGGTATGCTATCTGGATTGGTCAGCAAATACTTCATTAAAGGTAGGTGAGCACCAGCTGTGTTGCATAACTGGCCCAAGTAAGAACTACCACTATTCTCAGCAAGCTAACTCTCACTTCTCCTATGTGGCATAGCTACTCCCAACTGGATTTCATAATACATTTTTGTACTACCTCCAACTTCTTGTAGAGTGGTTGGTGTTCTACTGTTGGTTAGTCCAGGGAGCTTTATTTCAGCATTGTACTTCTTATTGGGTAATTTGTCATTTTGCCTTTGATTGATTATAATTGATCAAAAGACTATAATTGATATTGAGTTTGATTGATCATGATTGAACAACAAATTTCATGATCGATCATAACAGATTTGACCAAGCAATTGGTCATACCATGTTCAAAATTCAATCTCTAACTATTAAAACTGATAAATTGGTAATACTGGTAAAACTGGTGAAACTGACGATATGATAAAACTGTAATATTAGTAAAACTATAGTAGTAATATTAATTGATAGTCTGCCAGATGAGATTGTTATGATGCAAATAATATATGAAAATTACTTGTAGGCAAAATGTGGCATGCAAACATATAAAACTTATTTATACCAAATTAATAGCTTGTATTGATTAATAAAAAGTTACAGAGCTTATTGAGATGAATCTGATAGTGGTTAGATCATCCAAATTAGCCTAGTAGATAGCGAGATATAGTTAAAAAATGATTGGCTAATTATATAAAATCTCTGTTTGTATAGAGATTTTATATAGTTAGCCAATCATTTTTCAATGATATCTCACCATATATTAGGCTAATTTGGATGATCTAATTATTTTTAGATGCATCTCAACGAGCTCTACAACTTTCAATTCATCAATACAAGTTGTTAACTTAGTATAAAAAGTTTTATATGTATTTATACCCTATAAGTAATTTTCATATGTGATTTGCATTACATTACAATTTCACTAATATCATCAGTTTTACCAGTTTCACCAGTATCACTAGTATTATCAATTTCACAAGTTTCATCAGTTACACCAATAGAAATTGGTAATTGGTTATTGTGAAAATTAGTGCACCATTACAGTTTAGTTTCACTAGTAGCTTTACTTGAAACTCTCAGAAGGCCTTACAAAAGAACAAATTTGAAAGTTAAAGGCGCAAGCAAGACACTACCTAATTTGAGAAGAAGAGCGTATCAACAAAATGGACAAAACTCTAACCAACCTTTACAAGTACTAAAAAGAGGGCAAGTAATGTTATACTACAGGCAATACATAAGGATCTCATCTCTGGTCACCTAAAAGAAAATGTGACAATAGAAAAAGTTAAAAAATATTATTGGAACTAAATAGTGATGGATATAAAAATGTATGTGAAAAGCTGCAATATATATCAATGGCAGGAAAACCAAAGATGCAGAAAGCTCTATATCCAATAAAAGTATTCTAGCTGTTTGACTGTATAGGATTGAACATTGTGGAACTGTTATCAGTCATAAAGAAGAGACCCAATATTTAGTTGTAGCTGTTGAGTATGTCACAAAATGGGCAGAGGCCTGTGCTCTCCCCAATTGTTCTGCCAAATCTGTTGCAGCATTCCTATTAGAAGATGTAACATGCTAACATAGGTGTTCCAAAAAGGCTTTGATTGACCAAAGAACCCATTTTTGTAACAAAGTTATGGAAGTGGTTTGCAAAAAAACAGGGATCCAATATAAACTATCATCAACGTACCACTTAAAACCAATGGTTTGGTAGAAAGGTACAACTAGACTTTATGTGAAGTGTTAGCAAAGTGTACAAGTTAGTATTATGGGAATTGGGATAAATACATAGATTTGGCATTGTTTGCATATAGGACTGCCAGACATAATATGACCAAATTTGACCCTTTCTATAGTAGGGAGGCTATTCTGCCTGTAGACTTAATAATCGACACATACCTAGTAGAAGATATGTATTAAGGCCCATGAAAACATCTGAAAATCGCAACAAGAACAGTAATGGCACCACGACCAGCAATACCTATAACAAAGTTTTGAAATAGATGAGAAGGTTTTGTGATAAAGACAGATTAGGGTAGAAGCTAGGAGAAAAGCTAGAGTAGAGATGTGATCCATTATCCATTTTTATCTGTTTTTATATTACTGCTGATTTCAAAATTAGTGGGACAATGTGAAAAATTTTTGTTGATCCACAGTAAATTTTCGGTAATTACATTTATCGAAAATTTTATAGTTTTTCGGTAATATAATTTCGGCCGAAATTATTATCATGATATTGATTGTTTTGATTTTCGGACTAATCCGGGATGTTTTGTAACAAAACGTCCCGGATCAGTCCGAAAATCAAAACAATCAATACCGTGATAATAATTCGGCCGAAATTATATTACCGAAAAACTATAAAATTTTTTGATAAATGTAATTACCGAAAATTTACTGTGGATCAACAAAAATTTTTCACATTGTCCCAATAATTTTGAAATCAGCAGTAAAATCCGTGGATATCCGCGGATTTTAATATGAAAACGGATGGAAACGGATAACGGATCACATCTCTAAGCTAGAGGATAAGTGGAGAGCCTGTATTGCATCCACTTATTTGCGCGGGTAATACAGACTCCTGGAGAGGAAATAGCCAATTGGAGAGTGCAAATTTTGACTATTCCGGATCAACCCGACGAAGAATTCAAACACGTGTAAAAGAAGAAAAAAGCCAAAATACGCAAAAACTAATGTTTAAATCGATCTTGGTGCACTAAGTAAAAATGACGGGAATGAAAATTTACTTATATTCAGCATCATTCTAACCCTATAGCCTCTAACGTTAAGACCCTAACCCTAAAATTTTATCTCACGCACTTAGTTTATTTACAAAATCGGATTTCCTTTTTTGGTTTGTGTTACCCGCGCAAATAAGTAAAATGGGCCTGTATTGGGTCCATGATATAATTGGGATGGGACATATAAGTTATGTACTGTGGGCCATAACGAAAAAGTAATAAAAACAGTAGTTCACGGGAGTCAACTAAAGAGATATATAGTATAAAATGACGAAATTGGTCATGATGTAACTATGGCCAACGAAATTGAATTTCAATATAAACATATAAAAAAAAATGGAATCACGATTTGAGGATTTAAAAAGGACACTTCAACCACTTGTTAACAAGTTGAATGCGAACGAAGAACTAGAAATAAAGGAAAGTGAGTAATTTTCAAGATTGAAGGGCAAGTACTAGAAAAAACCATTGAGAGAAATGGAGGAAGTAAGGCTCAGCAAATACATGAAAATATGGCTCTGTCCTTCAGGATTTGAATCAAAATACTGAAATAGAACCTATAATGGCTATAGAAATGATTAGTAGAACATGGGAAGAAAAGTTAGGCAATGTTTGTGGAGAAATAGAGCCATAAACCCCCGAATCCAATCGAACACTCATGTGCTAGAAGTATATTACAAGCTGGGCAATTTAATGGCAGAAAGAGGCTGGAGTAAAGAAGTTCAAAGAGAATTATGTCAACGGCTTACTGACTCGAAAGAAGGATTAGTATGGAGAATTTCAAAGAGAGTATACCTACTGTTCAGTACCTGAGGAGCATGGTACTGTATATGCACCAAGTCCAACTGATCACTATCACTATACTAGAACGAATGTGGGAGTCAGATTTTTCCGGGGTTATGTTGGTAGAAGCTAGAAGGTTGAGGGACGAAGAAACTCTGGTTTCGGCGGAGCTCAACCTTTAAGGGAGAGGATATGTTACACGAGTTCGGGTAATTTCACTATGGCAGGTATAACTTAGCTGGCGTTAAAATTTTAAATAGTGAATTGTTACCTTTTTAAGTAAGAGGCTTTGAATGTATAATGGTCTCAAACCATAAATCTTGGTCTCGAACTAAATACAGTGGTCTGAAACCATACCTGATGGTTCGAGACCACTGATATTGGTCTGAAACCCAAGATTTTGGTTTTGAACCGATAGAATTCGTAAAATAAAAATATGACGCTCAGATTAGTAAAGAAAGGTTATTCCTTTTTCCCGCTTTACTTTAGTACATATATGTACATCCTTTGTATTAAATATTATTAAATAAATAATAAACTGCGAAACTACATTATAAAAACCGTGATTCCTATATTTAACCTATTGTTACTCCGAAATCTTTATCACTTATCGATCCTATCGGGTATAATCGATTTAGATCGATCATCCTTAAATTTCGTCCGCTCAAAATAGAAATACAATCCATAAATAAATAATAATCGAATTTAAATCACTATACGCCCTCTTTTACGTCTCGACTTTCTGGTTTATGTTCACAACCCTGAGCTGAAATTATTGTTTATAAAAGAAGTCTCTCCCACGGTTGTAACACCATAATATATTCTAAAACAGGAAAAAATCTAGCGAACCAAAAAGTTGAATGAAACCATCCTCACATATTTTATATGATCGTACTGGAATGGTGTTGGACATCTAGTCGCTGAAATTTAAAATCTATATATAAATATATAGTAGCGCTGAATTTTAAAAATATAGTGCTGAATTTTAAAATTATATAATAGTGCTGAAATTTTTAGAGTGCGAATAAAAAAAAAAGAGTGCTGAATTAGTAAAATATATAAGTGCTGAATTTTAGCAAAATATAAAATATAATTGCTGAATTTTAGTAAAATAAAGCGCTGAAATGTTAAACTTAATATAAAATTAAAGAGTTTTTAAACTAAAATAACTTTTTAATAAAAAGTTTTTTTAAAAAAAGCTCTATGTGACTAGATGTCTCGCACCATACTAGCGAAATAATTCAGATTTTGGAAAAATGGTTCAACTCGAACACTAATTTGCATAAATCTAACATATTACAAATAATCACTGTTTTGATTTTTTTTTTTTGTAAGTGAACTAGTCGTAATAGTCTGTGCATACCGCACGTTGTAAGTTGAAGCATAATATTGAATCGTAATGCACAAATTAATTGGACAATAAATGAATTATCCAATATGCATAGAATCTCTGTAGAAAATCATCCGTTCGATGGTTTATTTAAAATTCGCCGATTTTTTTTAAAAAAAAAACATTGATCATTGTAGAAAATTCTGTCGCTGGCGTATTTCTACAGGAACTTTATCAGTTAATTTTTATTGCTACAAAATGATTTTACATTAGAGTACATAAAAAACAATGATTAATCGCTGATTACATCATTCAATCGATATTTTCTATGCGTTTTGGATAATTTAATTATTATTATAATTGTTAGAAATTATTTGTTAATTTAACAATTCCCTATTAACAATTAAAAATTAGAAAATTTCCATCACTGGTCATCATGGTAAAAAAAACTGGTTAAAAATAAACAATGTAATGTTACGTCAAATTAAAATTAGATTGCAGAGTTAAGATTAGTAGAATATATTAAAATTAATATGCGTGGTAAATATTTGTCGACTTTGTACGGGTATAGTATTTTATTACAGTGTATTATATCATATATTAAATAAATCTGGGAATTTGCATGATGGTGTTAGAAATGTAGTCATATTTATTATTATCATAATAAATATATATACATCAGATATACATCAGATATATATGTATAATTATTTCTCTGAATATGGTTTAAGGATATATAAATATTATGTTCAGGTGGTGCTGAAAACAATTAATACGTATAGTTTTTTTTTTGACATTACGTATACAACACGTGCAGATAGAATGCAGTTTTTTGCTCAGATTAAACGTTTAATCCTTCCTTTTTCTTTTCAACCGATATTAACAAACAAAAACGCAAAAAAATTTACATATACCAAAACGCATGAGTGCCGTCAAAGGAAAAATTACAATCGGGCTTTCAATTATATTTTGCACCGGACACAATCTCTAATTAATTAAATAGATTTTGTCCAGTACAAAATATAATTGAAAGCCCGATTGCAGTTTTTCTTTTGACGGTATTCATACTAAAGCTGGATGCTTTAAACGGATTATCAATTCACGCAACAAATTAAATCTACGCAAATAAACACATAATACAAAGTTAGTTGTTTTTTAAACGGATCGTTATTACGCGAATGAACTAAAATTACGTAATAATCATACTATCCACGTATCTGAATGTTACATTAATATCTTTTTTATAAATCAAAAATGTCGAATGATGACTTGACAACATTAATCGATTTCACAAATTGTCAAGCATTGGCCGATATGAACGATCCAGGCGAATGTATTGGCTTGGATATTGTTACGAATATGGAATTGGAATTGAAAAGGATGAAAACAAGGCATTGACATATTATCAAAAATCAACGGAAACAAGGCATTTACATATTATAGTTTATTTAAAGATTTTTTTATACTGTTTTACTCTCCAAGGAGGAAGCATAAAGATTATTTATTGATCTATTTATCAGCAATTTAAGTTCATAAATATTTATTGTTTGTGCTATTTAGCCCGTAAGTATAAAGAACATTTAATAATTTTACCACATAATGATAAATAAGCATTTATGTTCTTGTTTTGTGAACTTGTTTTTCTGTTTTCATTTCGAAAATACGGTAAATGTTCTTTATACTCACAAGCTGAATGATATGGTTATTGTGAATAATGATAAATAAGCATTTTTGTTCTTGTTTTGCTGTTTTTATTCGTAAAATTATTAAATATTCTTTATACTCCCCACTAAATTAATGCGAATGAAATGACTTGCACGTAATGATAAATAATATTTATGTTCTTATTTTGTGAATTCGTTTTGCTGTAAAGTTATTAAATGTTTTTGATGCTCACGAACTGAATGAAATAAATTAAATAAAATCAAATCTGTTTAAAAGATAATTTGAAACAAATGAATAGAATGACTACAATATTACTTAGATTATTGATCATATTGGAGATGTTATAGAAGAATTGAACAAAAAAAAGGACATTACTATTGTTAAACGTGGTTCTTTTAATTGCATGTTTCAGTGCTAATAAATTTTTATAAGAACTGAATATACGCTTATACGGTTATACGATAATATATTGCATTTTATAAAGTATATATTTTCAAAAATTTATTATAATCAAAAATCGTTGATTTTACTTCCACAAGATATTTATATTTTACATCACATTAATTAACTCTTATATCTTTTGTATTTGTTTTTTTTTTATTTTACCTGATTGTGTTAATTATTCTTTTTATTTATACTGTTACGTGATAAAAAAAATAGAGAAATCTATTTGTTAAAATACGTATTTATTGTATTAGGGGTTTCAAAAATTAAAATTGAGTATATTACTGTATCATATTATCAATAAACAGGATTTTTCAAATTGTATTCTTGCTATATCGAATTATAAAACGGAAAATCATAAAGATTCTTAATTTTAATTTTTGAAACCCCTCATTGGTATTATCATGATGCTTTTTTTTTTTTAAAAAAAAAAAAATTAGATCGTCTATAAGAAACGTTATTACATATTAAAACGTTAAAACGTTTCAAAAAAAAAAAAATAAGTAAAATAAAGCAAGGATGTTCATGTTCATATAGTTTGCCCTCAGTAATTTTAATTACACAATTTGTAATAACATTAATACTGTAATAAACGATATCATCATGTTCATATCAATATAGTTTACCCTCAGTAATTTTAATTAAACAATCTGAAATGCGAAGATTTAACATTAATATATAAACGATTACCGTATTAAAAATTATCTAACATTATAATTTTATCAATGATTCCTAATCACATAAAAATTTTAAAAACATAGCGATAACGATAGAAACACATACCAAAAATATATTTGGTCTTGAATAATTTTAGAGAATGCTATCTAATAATTCATATTACATCAAAGTTTCACGTTTAATTTGATTTTCTTTTCGGTAATGTTATTGAAATTTCATTAAATAATCAATTAAATAAAAGCATTCCGATTTAAACTTCCATTGCTTCCATTTATCTATAATATTATAAGTGTTGGCAAATAGAACAATAGAACAAAGTTAAATATATAGTTAGAGCATTAGTAAAATAAAAAATTTAAAAAAATTTTATATTGTATTTAATTAATAAATTTTAATACTATAAATTCCCAATAGAAAAATAAAAAAAAAATGAATAGAATTTTAAGCCAATAGAACAAATATAGTAAACGTGACAACCCTGGGTATTATACAGTATATTCATTATTTATACTAGGTTATCAAAATCTGATAAGTGTCCGAAACGATTTTTAATTTCATTCAAAAGTAATAATAAACGAGCCGCTGATTTGTATCTATGCCTCAATTCTATTCGTACGTATATCTTTGCATTCTTACATTGCTTATCCATTGACCTGCTACTATATTCCACCGGATCTAAAAGTCTTTAATTCTGGCCGAAATTCAAATATGAAGTTACCTTGAACAATTTTTTGAAAAGCTTATGATATATTTTCACGCTAGTATGTTTTACTGACTTCACAATAAATTTGGAGTAAATTTTCCCTAAACTCTGATATGGTTCGTTAAATGAAACTGATGATTTAAACTAATACTATATATAGATTTTAAATATTTTGCATTTAATATTTTCAAGCGAATCTGACAAATTCACTCGCACGCACGACATATACGCTGCTTAACTGTTAATATGCTTTTTTAAGAGGAACCTTTATTCAAATGCATTGGTATAACTGTTTTCTTCCTTACACTTTTCAATATCTTAAATAGAAATAATTTCATTTGGGGCTATGTTCAAGTACTGTAACTGTTGATTAATATAATTAATGAAGTTGCTATATTATTAAAGTCGTTATTTTTTGATCACCATTTCTTTAAACTTCAGTTAAATTTTCAGTACTATATTTCCATTTTAAAATCATTTCATGAATTCTATAGCTGATGGACGGTTGTTTGGATCTTTATCCCAACACTTATTTAAAAGTTCTGCATAACATGTTGCTGTACCTATCAAAATCTTTGGCCTTAATTCTTTAAAACAAATTTCTATAGTTAAGCTTGAATCGTTATCTTTATAGTCGGAAAATACAGTATTTCCCGAAGAAATCTCCCACATAATCATTCCAAAAGAATGAATATCTGATGCTTTAGTAAATTGTTTTCCTTGTAAAACTTCTGGTGCTACATACGGTAAAGCTCCATAAATTCCCCCTGATTCTTTGTCTAATGTTTTATTAACTGATATTGCAATTCCTAAATCACCGATATATGCGTTATGTAAGACATTTTGAAATATATTACCACTATGTAAATCACAATGAATGATATCATAAGAATGAATTAATTGAAGATCCAATGCGATATAAGATAATAATAGTTCTAATTTTTCTCCCATTTCATTTATGCAACTTCGTAAAGGTTCTTACGTAAGGATCCTATTTCTGCATATTGCATAATTAAAATATAGTTATCTGTGTATTCATCTTTTGATATTCCATGACATTGTAAAAATGTAGGATTTTTAGATACAATATTTGAATATGTAATTAACTTTAAAATTATAATTTATTAATAACTTATAGTAATGATTAAAATTATAAAGTTTGAGTTTATCGAATATTTACCTCTTTTATAAGTTCTTCGCTGCTATTTTTGTATTCATGGAATAATTTAAATGCAACTGTTGGTCCTAAAGAATCGCCATTTGTATTTCTACGATCCCAATAAGCATAATGCACAGTTGCAAACCCACCTCTTCCAATTTTCAATTTCTAGTTCATTAAATGAAATCAATGAAATTAATAAATCATTGTTAGATAATAATTTTTTCAATGAATCATTAAGATTTTCAGATCCAATTGTCTTTCCGGAATTATTGCTTTTCTACTTTTTGCAGCCATTCAATAGCTATTTCTTGTTTATGCAAGGTTCCATAACCATTTCGATAACATATTCCAAGTCTATATTTATATTGTCCACTATAGTTACCATTCTCGGTCGTGAATACCATTCAAACGCCTTTTTTCATCCTTATCTATGCCTGTGCCATCCTCATAACATACTAGATTATATTGCGCAAAAGAATAACTCTTTTAACAGATTTCAAATACCACTCAAATGCCTTTTTTTCATTCTTGGTTGTGCTCATGCCATCATGATAACACATCATGAGATTATATTGTCCCTTTGAACCACCACCTTCAGCAGATTTCAGATACCACTCAAATGCTTTTTTTTCCTCCTTCTCAGTGCCTATGCCATTATGGTAACAAATTCCAACATTAAATTGTCCATTTGTATTGCCATCTTCAGCAGATTTCAAATACCATTCAAGTGCCTTTTTTTCATCCTTCTCTGTGCCTATGCCATTTCTGTAACAAATTCCGACATTAAATTGTCCATTCTGAATTGCCATCTTCAGCAGATTTCAAATACTACTCAAATGCCTTTTTTTTGATCTTTCTCTGTACCTATGCCATTATTGTAGCAAAATCCAACATTAAATTGTTCATTCGAATTGTCACCTTCAGCAGATTTCAAATATCACTCAAATGCCTTTTTTCATCCTTGTCTGTAACTATGCCATTTTCATAGTAAATTCCAACATTAAATTGTCTATTCGAATTGCCATCTTTAGCAGATTTCAAATACCATTCAAACGCCTTTTTTTATATCCTATGCAATCATGATAACACATTGCGAGATATATTGTCCATTTGAATCACCACCTTCAGCAGATTCCAAATACCACTCAAATGCATTTTTTCATCCTTGTCTGTGCCTATGTCATTATTGTAGCAAAATCCAACATTAAATAGTCCATTCTAATTGCCACCTTCAGAAAATTTCAAATACTATTCAAATGCCTTTTTTCATCCTTGACTGTGCCTATGCCATTACTGTAGCAAATCCCAACATTAAATTGTCCAATCGTATCATCACCCTCAGCAGATTTCAAATACCACTCAAACGCCTTTTTTTCATCTTGTCTGTGCCTATACCATTTCTATAGCAAATCCAACATTAAATTGTCTATTCGAATTGCCACCTTTAGCAGATTTCAAATACCACTCAAATGCCTTTTTCATCCTTGTCTATATATACCATTTCTGTAACAAATCCCAACGTTAACTTGTCCATTCGAATTGCCATCTTCAGCAGATTTCAAATACCACTCAAATGCCTTTTTTCATCCTTGTCTATAACTATGCCATTTTCGTAGTAAATTCCAACATTAAATTGTCTATTCGAATTGCCACCTTCAGCAGATTTCAAATATCATTCAAATGCTTTTTTTTCATCCCTCTCTGTACCTATGCCATTTCTGTAACAAATTTCAACATTAAATTGTCCAACCAAATCACCACCTTCAGCAAATTTAAATACCACTTAAATTCCTTTTTTCATCCTTGGTTGTGCTTATGCCATTACTGTAACAAATTCAAACATTAATTGTCCATTCGAATTGCCACCTTCAGCAGATTTCAAATGCCACTCAAATGTTTTTTTTCACTCTTGACCGTGCCTATACCATTACTGTAACAAATTCCAACATTAATTATTCATTCGAATTGCCACTTTCAGCAGATTTCAAATACCACTCAAATACCCTTGACTATGCCTATGCTAATATCATAACAGGCGCATACATTAAATTGTTCGTTCGAATTGTCATCTTCAGCAGATTTTTCAAATACCACTCAAATTCCTTTTTTCATATTCCCTGTGCCTATGCCATTTCTGTAACAAATTCCAACATTAAATTGTCCATTTGAATCACCGCCTTCAGCAGATTTCAAATACCACACCACTCAAATGCCTTTTTTCATCCTTCTCTGTGCCTATGCCATTTCTGTAACAAATTCCAACATTAATTTGTCCATTTGGAATCAACACCTTCAGAAGATTTCAAATACACTCAAATGCCTTTTTTTCATCCTTGGTTGTGCCTATACCATTTTCATAGCCGAGTCCAATAGCATATTGCGCATCAGAATTACTATCCTCAACATATTTTAGCAAAATTTCAAATTTATGCTTTTCATCCATGATAACTTTTGAATTAAAGATATGCTACTGTAGATAATAAATTTTTTACATATGAGATCTGGGAGTTTGAGAATTCTCCGATTGATCATAATACACCAATTATGAATATTATTCTTAATCGGAGAATGCTTTAATTCCCAGATCGACATTTTTACGATAAAGTAAAAAAATTTTATATAACATTTAACTATCTCACAGGTATAAAGTTGTACGAAAACACAAATTGGGACTTATAGAGAAGTTAAATTAATTCGATTATGTTTTTGTGTTCTTCAAAATTACCTACGGTAGATAACTTATTTATACACTTAAGCACCCTTCAAAGAACACCGTTTTACTAATTGAAAACGACAATAAAAGTATCTTCAATGTTAACACATAATAAAGTTCACTGTACGAAATAATTTCAAATTGACAGACTTGGAAGGTAAATACATTATTTTTATTACTATTATACTCGTGGAGGCATTGTCTGTATCTTAAACTTTTGTTTTAATTTAGAAGCACTTAACCAGCATGGTTTATTCGAAAGTTATAATATTTCATTGTTATATTTATGTTTTAGGTGAGGAGACAAAAAAAAACTTATAGTTATGTTTTTTATAGAAATTTAATTAGCCACCAAGATGAGAAAAAAAACTATGATTATGCTATCTTAATATGAGGGCAAGACTAGAGTTCAGTTTAAAAAAAAAAATATTATTATTTGATAAATTTCTCAATAAATTTTATCATGCAATTATTATGGGTGTGGCGCCTTAGAGAAGTGGTCAAGGTGTCACCCCCCAAGCGGCAGGTCGCCAGTTCAAATCCCACTGGCGACGTTTTGGAGTTAAATCTGCGTTCGATGATTGTGGCTTATGAGCGGTTGGGCGCTAAACCTGTAACCTTGGTTCCACCATCTTGAATGGGAGCCTGCGGGCGCAATGATGTATGTGTTACATCGCAAATCCAGGGAACCGGAAAAAACCCACAAGAACCCGTTTGGCAAGACCCGAGTTAGGAGGTAGTGAAAATCGGTCCTTATGGTATGCGCCAGAGAAGGCGGATACTTCGATCGGAACGAACCTAATAAGGGCAGGTAGCCTCGGTTACCAAATCCGGGCAATGGTACATGTATGGGACATGGAAGGTGTTCCGGTAGGCTCTTGTGCGAGGGTAAAGTAGCCCTTAGGTCGTCGATGTCTAAAAGGGTCGTGGCCTACAACATCTGCATTAAATGTAGTGCGTCGGTAGTAATAGGAGGACCATGAACCAGAGGGTTTAAATAGACAATTCCCGTAGTTGGGTTGTAGGTATGGCAGCTAGTGTAGAACCTGCGGGCGGACTACTTAAATTAGGCACCAAAAGTGCACGTGTGGCTAGTTGTATCCTCATTCATGTAACAAATATTACGTCACTATAACTCATAATAAAATCCCGGCCATAGCACACGGCCTCTAAACTTAAAAAAAAAAACATGTAATTATTATATATAGAAAGTAACTTATAATGCAGGTTTATCGAACTCGATGATTAAAATTAATATATGCATTTGAATATTTCATTTAATATTGATATTCGCCCAGAATTTATTTCATATTAGTGAAATCATTCAGACTTTGGAAATGGTTCAATTCGAACACTAATTTGTAGAAAACTAACACATTTAACAAATAATCATGTGGTTTGAATTTTTTATTTTTTTTTTTGTAAATGAACTAGTCATAATTGTCTGCAATTTTTTTCCGCATATCGCACGTTGTAAGTTTAGGCATAATATTGAATCGTAATGCACAAATAATTGGGCAATAAAGTTAATTAGATTACAGCAATAAATAATATAATGATTCATCATGATAAAAAAAAAAAAAAAGCCGGTTAAAAATAAACAACGTAATGTTACGTCAATTAAAAATTAGATTACAGAGTTAAGATTAGTAGAATATATTAATTAAAATTTACATTGGATGAATTGTTATTACTGTCGGTTTTTTTTTTGATGCGATACATTAAAATAGATTTTATAAAAATTAATATGCGTGATAAATATTCATCGACTTTGTACGGGATATCGTATTTTATTACAGTATTATATCAGGAGAAAGTGGTCAATCTGAATTTAATATACGAAAAGCATAGGTACGATTGGCCATGTGATTGGAAGAATGCCGGCACGCCAAAGGTGCCGGAAATAAATTCAATTAAAGGACTTTAAGTCCGCAGAATACATTGTGAGTAATGAGTAATTTGAGCTGAGTAATTTGAACTGAAACGATGATATGCTCCCGGGAAAATTAGCAAGTGAGATTGCGCCCAGGTATCATCGTAACAGTAGAATGAGTGAGAAGCAGCATCAGCCGGTGGTTTCCCGCCTGCTCGAACTGCTCGAAGCAGGCCGGCTGTTAAATAGGAAAATGGCAGAATCAGGAGAGTGTTCCAAAAATTTATATGTCCTGATTTTGCCATTGTCCTATAAGCTGCCCCTTATTGACGTCTAGGACGTGGTGTGCAGATGCATGTGTGTTTGACACTGTTGCCTTTTTGCGGCTAATAATATTCATTGCATTGTTAGTACCTATTGTGCACATATGTTGTTATTGTTAACAAATATACATAAATTCCTTTTTTTTTTTTTTTTTTTTTTTTTTTTTTTTTTGATTGACGATTTTGACGTTTTTTTTTTTTTTTTTTTATAAATATTGCTTGCTTGCTTTTAGGAGTTTTGTTAGTGTGGGGCCAAAGCCTTTCTTGATTGGTATAGAGTAATTGGGGTGATCGACGAAGCCCAATAGATTATTAGTATGAGAGCGGCTCAATTACAGTATGCCTTAATTAGTATTGCTGCTATTGTGGCTGGGTGGGCACGAATATACCTGTAGAAGGAGTCTGAGCTCCACCTACCGATCTTTTGGACTAATATTAGTTGGACTCCTCGCATGACCAGCTCAGTTGTCCCTCCGGCTCTAAAACTGTGGCCGGCAACATCCTCCGTAGGTAATAATTGTTTGAGCCTGCTGATAAATTGGCGTTTGGTTGCCCAAGAACCATCGGACCTGGTGAACAGTAGCTCACTTGTATACCTAGTTATTGAGCCAGTTCTTTGGACTACGTATGCCTTTAAAGCCTCTACTGTGCATAAGTCATCGTATGTAGGGTTAATGACGAGAGATTGGCGTTCGGCAGTCTTGTGGTTTTTGGTTCGTGCTAGTTGGATGGTGGCAAATGTATGGTTGTCGGCCTTGTCGAACCTTAAGGCTTGAAAGACTGGCACCTTGTCCCCATCCTGCTGTGTTGTTGGGAGAAGCTCACCTAAGCGAGCTAGCCCATAGAAGGCTGTTAATGCTATTGTATGTCATCTGGCTCGCTCAAGCTTAGTTCTGCTTTGATGGCCCGTAGATGGATCCTCGTGATGTGTGTTTTTTGATTGACGGGTTTGTGAATGTGATTTTTGTCGATGGTTTTTAATAATTGTTCCACCAGTGGGTCACTACGAGTTTCATCCCATTTGAGATGGTTCATTGAATGGTGATGTTTTAATGCTGATAAATATGATAAGAGGGATGAAGGTGCAATTTTGTCATGCATGTAAACTTGATAAGGTGTTCTTTTGATATCGGCCATATCTGGCCTTGGTGATTAAGCCAGTCATTGTCCTTTGCCAAGGCTTCATACCGCCTTACTACAGATTCATATGATTTGTTCATCTTTGCATTTAGGCCAAATATTGAAGCGGCCTGTTGGTCTAATGGTTGGGTGGGGGTAGCCAGGTAGGTATTAGTGGGTTTACTTGTTTATTTGTTGTTTCGGGTATGAAGAGAACTCTGCTGTTTTCCCCTATTGAGTTAAAGAAGGGATAGTGGATATTAGGTGAGCATATTTTGAGGGAATCACAGGTTGCAAATAACGTGACAAGGGACTTTTGCATAAAAACTCTCTATGGCCGTTTCGTGAGAGCAAATCTGCATCAGAGTTTGCTTTGCCGGGTATATACTCGAACTTGAGAGAGAAGCCACCATGAATTTGGGCTAGATATATTTGTGCTACAATGTCATTGATTATGGGCTGCTTGCAAAAACCCGCGTAGATGGCCTTGGCATTTGCTTGATTGTCGGTCCATATGATGAGCCGTTTTTGTGTCCAAATTGGTGCAAATGTCAATATGGCAATAAGTGATGTAAGAAGTTCTCGCTCCTGGATGCCATGTTGGGATATGTTGATATCCCGGGACCAACTGAATGTGGTGAAGTATGACCTGAACACTGCGCCACCTCCCAAATTGGACGCATCAGTGAAGAGGTTCTGCATAGCTGGGCTGAGCCAGACTTGGTCCTCCATTAAATGTATACCCGACCATTCCGGAAGTGTAGCAACTCACCACCTAATATCCGATTTCATTGCACTATTAATTTTGATATGTGACTTAGAACTATCCGTAGTACTAAGTGCCTTAATAAAGCGCTGTATGAATGGACGTCCTTGTGGGAGGATTTGGCAGACCCACGTTACTGATCCGACCAAGGATTGAAGCTCTTTTTTGAAACACCATTTTTTGTCTAACCATTGCTCCATCATAGTAGTTAATTTGCGCCTTTTAGCTAGTGGAATTGTTGCTGAAAGTGCCTCTGTATCTATCTGAATTCCAAGAAATGTAATTACAGTGCTAGGGCCTTCTAGCTTCGAAGGCTTGTATGGAATATTCAGAATGCTGAGAATACAAAAAAACTGATCTAGCTCTTGCTGAGCATTTGAGTGTGATATAATTAGAAAATCATCCATGTAGTGGATTATAGACTTCAAGCCCTGTTGTACCGCAATCCATGCCAGGACGTCCGCAAACCTGCAGAATATTCCTCCAGAGGCCCGATTGCCAAAGGCCAAAGCCTTGTCAAAATATAGTTGTCCTTCAAACATCAAGCCCTGCAACACTTGGTCAACTGGGTGTACAGAAAGGATCCTATAGGCATCCTTAATATCTACTTTTGAAAGTATACATCCTCTCCCATAAAGAGTAATCCACCTAATCGCATGGCTGATGTTTTCATATTGTGTACTGAATTCTAATCTGTCGATGCCATCATTTATGCTAGCCCCAAATGGGGCTGAGAAATGTGATATAACCCGATACACCTTGGGGTTCGTGTCCTTTTTTTCTACAACCCTAAGAAAAAAGTGGTCCGGTTGGTGTTACGGTTTAGCACGGAGGTGTCCGTGATGGCACGTGCACTGTGGCACGTATATATACGACACACGGAATGGCACGTGTTTAAAATGATACGTATCGGCACGTTGTGTATGTCCACAATGACACGTGTAAGATTTTTATACGGAATGGCACGTATTCGGGATGACACGTATAGGCTCGTTAGTTGGAATTACACGTATTTAATGGCACGTGTATCTCGTGTAGCCAATAAAATCGCAGGATCAGGTGTAACGTGAAAATTCAAAACAAACGAATTTTTTTAAAAAATCGTCTGTACCTCCAAAACTCATTTATAAAATGCTTTTTAATTCCTAAAAAAAAAAATTCCTTGCAAAATTTTGCTATAGGCATGTTTGTTACCACCCTTCACAATTATACTGTACTCTAACTAAATTGAATTCATTCTTGTC
>QKWP01000071.1:126429-145256 GCA_003550325.1 Gigaspora rosea
ACTTATATATATTAATCGCTTGCTCATCTACAGTATTGTAATACTATGCTGTTAGGATTAATACCAATTGTATTATTGTCATTATCTATAGGATGTGCGAAATAGTTCCCTATTGTATATCTAGGGTTTGTATGTAAAGTGATTGCCACCTTCCTTAGTTTTATTATTATTGTTTTTTTTTTTTTTTGATTGAGCAATTGTTTTTTTGTTTTTTGATTAAGCAATTGTTTTTTTTTTCATTGCTTACTGTGTATGTGCTTTCTCTGTTTTGCTACTATTGTTGAGGCCTGTTCTCTTTGAATTGGACTTTTTGAAGCAACGCTGCTCATTATGGTTAGTCCTTTTGCAAATTAAACAAGCATGGACCCTACCACAGGCCTTATCATCTGCACAATGTCGTTTGTTCCAGTTGATGCAAATCTCTCTTCCATCTGGCCATCTAACATCAGAACGCATTGCCCGGTATGCATTGTTTTTTTGTCTTTTTACTGTGGTTACGTCAAAATTTCTACCTTCAACTTCTGTATCTCGTTCACAGAGAGTGGAGTCACGATTTGTAACCAATGTAACTCTACGGTCCTCATCATAAGACATTACTGCATGAAGGCTTTGTTTAAGGCATAGTTCGTTTATATGATCTCTATACCAATTCAACTCTTATTCCCTGTTCTCATAAATAACCAGGACAGAATCGATTTAAGACTTGAAAACAAGCAACCACTCGGAGATATCAGCGAAGGCCATGTGTCTTGTGCACTTTTTTACTGAAATTGTGCCACCCTCAGTCTGCAAAATAGGTTCATCATCCATTTCTTTTATATTGGATAACATATTCTTGTGTGTAAAGTCTTGGAGGTTCACATATGAGCCAAAGGCAACGGCCTTCCAAAGTTTAATTGATATACTGGGCTTGTAAGGCAAACTCTCAATCATCTTTTGACCCTCAGACCAATTTGTAACCCACCATAATCGAATCATTTCAGTTCTGGCTGCCTGAGGGTTTGAGAAACCTTGAACCTCATACATATTCTTGAACTTTGTATAATCAAAAGATGGATATTTCCTTGGCGTCATTTTGAACAGCTGCACAACTGCAGGAGTTATTATAGACCGCATAGGAGCAGATGCTGTTGGTGGAGCTGTTACCGGTGGGGTTTGTCCCTGGATACTAACCTTCGATGCTCTTGCAATTAAATCATTTAAAACTGGGGTCGGAGGATATTTACCTGAAGCTGGAACAGTTTCTTTCCCTTTGTCCATAGACTGAGGACTGTCAGACGTACAAGATGGTCTCTGCCGTTGTTGTGGTGAGTCCATGAGATCTACTGAGGAGGAGCTATCCATACGGGTTAACGTGCCACCATGCATGCTTGATCGCACCATCTGAGCTAAGGAATTGTTGATGTTCGTTTGTAGTTGTTCGTTCCAAAGCCTCTGTTTGTCAAACAAAGAGTCAGTATACTTACTGCTTAATTGACTAATAACTAATGTTGTTGCTGCACAAATCGACTCATCGATGTATAGCTTTATGTTGGGATCGATGCTAAGTTCAGTCCAGTGTTGTCCGGTGTTAGTGGCTGTGGTTGGTTGGGAAACTTGTTGTGGATCTTTGCTGACATCACGTGTATTCTGTTCGTTATTGCTCATACTGGCTGACCTCTCGCTTGTATGTATGTAAAACTTTCCTACTTTATTTATTTTTCAGTTATTTTATTATTTCCCGGTTAATGCTATTTCCGGTTAGAGAGTTTTTTTTTCTTCTTTTTTTTTTATTTTTTTGGAAGAACTAGTATTATACTGAGTTGTTGTTTTTCGAGAAAATGACGGTTATAATGCTTGATTGTGTTGCAAGGGAAAAGAGAAGAGTGTTGGAAAACGACTTATTCGTCGTTTCTTTTATACTGATTGAGAATGGTGGCTTTTTGCTACGTAGTTGTGTTCGCATGAAAATCGATATGGTCTGATTTCTCTTACTGTTACGCAGCTGTGTTCGCATGAAAAATCGATGTCCGTTACGTAGTTGTGTCCGCATGAAATTCCGGTCCACCACTTGCATGACGGGGCAGGGTTGTAGCACGTGGCGTGTAACCCTGACCACTCTCCCCTGTCTTTTCGATCAGTTGACTTTTTGTCAACATGCATTACAGTAAATAAGCTAGGAATTTAATGATGGTGTCGGTAAATGTAGTCATCTTAATGTGTGTCCGTCCCTTTAAGCTATGATTGGTTGGTTTGAGTAGTGATCTGATTCCATTGACGATCATTTGTGATGTTTTTTGTCTTACGCTAAAAATCAATCAGATGATCACAAAATTATTTTTAACCAATCATTTTAAAGAAAACTTCTTGCAATCGCAGTTTTGAGCAATTCTAAATCAGTTTTAAATCAGTTTTTCGCAGAAATGAGCAAAGGGTAAGTCAATATATTTAAATGTTTAAATTGTTAACACGTTAAAACAAAAATAAAAAATTTTATATCAAGTTTTTATTTTGTCTTTTGGAATTTACAAAAAAAAAACTTTATTTTATTTAGACATATAATTATTCATGATTATGGAGTTAATTTAATTAGAACTTGTAGGTACATAAGCAAATATATACAGTATAATGAAGTGAATAAACCAAATTTAAGTATGATAAAATTTAGATATGGTGAAGTGAATATCTGTTAAGGATTTCAGATAATAACAGGAATGCATAATGATCAACATTTGAAACTGTCCTTTGCTTTTAATGACAAGTGACAATAAAATCATATTAAAATAGGATTTTTTAAAAAAATCTGCATAACTGATAAGATGTTACACACGAAACGTGATCGTACTGGTAATTCCAATAATCATGCAATCATTCAATTTGATTTTTATTTAGTTTGATTTGCTGTAGTATCGTCATCTCAAAATGTTTAATGCCCAAAATTTCTGGCGCAATAAGAGTTTTGGTTTAATAGTTTTCGTGTTAGTAATGTTAGAGTTATGGTCTAGTCTGAAAACTATTTCTACTGTAAGTCAATCAGATACATATTTAATCCGTGTTATAAAATTATTTTCGAAATGAACCTAATTGTTAGAACTAATTTTTATAAAATTTCGAAAAATATAAATGAATTATAATAGGCATTGAGCATGATTCAATATGACTATGTTTAGAGTACTTTACATTATCTTTCATCAACAAAGAACAAGTCTGGGGCATGCAATTATGTACTTTTTAAAAAATTAGAATTCTGTACTATACTTTTAACAATTACATTATTTTTTAGTGTCAATGCTGAAATCTCAACATACTGTATATGATTTCAAAATCATTCCACCACTCAAAGATACAAACGCACTAAAGGTACAATAACATAGATATTGCAGTATGCAATTATTGAAGTTATGCATGCAACGATAAGTAGTAACTTAAGAAACGTGGAATCAAAAATTTCACTTTACAATATTCTATAATAATGTAAAAATGAAGGGTTTTCGCAAGTAATATCACAAATGCATTAACTGTAAAATTTCATTCAAAAAAATAATAATAATGAAATAAAATAATTTTAATCACTTCTTCGTAAAAATAATTTGGCTTATGAAGCAATTTAAATGCTACAGCTGTTTTCAAATTATAACTTCAACTTTATATATTTTTGCTCTTCGATATTTTCAAATTTACTATAAGAAACCCATGATAAATTCTAATTTAATTGTAAGTTTCATCGAAAAATCAGGTTTAATTTTTATTACAGTAATATTATCTTCATATGGCCTTGCATTTATAATTAAAATTCTATTAAATTTATTAAATTTAAGACTTGAAAATAAAAAAACTGTATAATAAAATAAATCACTGTACCTAATATAATATTTTCTAATAATATTACTTAAATGTATGCATTAAAAAAAAAAAAAAGGTACCTAATTAGATTACACTACATAGAGTTTTCGGCTTGTTCCAGATTAATTACAGTATAGGAATAAAATACTAATATCAAGGATAGACACTAATGCTTAATTTATTAGAAGGATATCAATATAGAAAATTTTATTAGTTTAAAAAATAAAAATATTACTTGTATAATACAAAATCAGACATGAGATTTCTTTTACAAAAAAATTAAGCAGTTTACGGAGAAACACAGTTAAGCAACTACGGGAATATTTGAAGTGACAATGTTTCATACTTAATAAAATTAATCATTCACTATTAAAATAATCATAATTAAAAAAATCTCATAACTACAGTAAATCTAAATTACAACATATTTATAATTGAACCAGATCACTAAAGTAAACATCATGAGCAATAGCCGCCAAAACAAGATTACTTTATTATTTAATCACAAACTTAAAATTGCCTTAATTTTAACTTGACTGAGGATTATACTGTATCTAATGGTAAAAAATTGCAGTAATTTCATTGCTACAATTAGTGCTTATGATACTTTCAATGAGAATACCATTTAGACTGAGTTCAAATTTTCAGAATAAAAATATACAGGTCACCACCGGCAGAATACATATCTATAATGATCAAATCGGTTAAAAAGCCTTCTTTATCAATATAAATGCCGTCGAAAGCTCTTACATATCCACATGTAACATGCGTAGTGAGACCAGACTTACATAAACGAACGCCATGACTAGATACTTGTGTAGTATCATGTATACGTAATTCTCTATATCGACTAGATTATAAATTCCTTATCATCGGTTTTGGATCTGTATGTGTACCTCTAAACTCGATTAAACTAAAATCATAATTTTGTACACTATGGTAGACCATTTGTCCAATAAAATATGTTGTTGGTCTCGAACCCCACGGACGATGAAAAAATTTATTACTAATATCCCTATCATAACAATGGCTTGCGGTCACAATGTAATTATCTAAAGAGTTAGTTAAAAAGCCTGCTGAGCACTTAGTGTGGCCTTCAAATTCATATAGACCTTCCCCACATAAAACTATCCTTCTAATTAAATCACGTTTCTGTCGTTTCATAATGGGCGGGGCAGGGTTTGCATAAATTATAATCGGGTTATATCTGATATGGTTTGGTAGCATCTATAAACTCCTTATTTTTGTTATCATTTTCACTTTGTTGTAAGTATATAACAACATTATTAAGTCTTATATCAACGTAAAGAAAAACTCCATATGCATTTTTGGTTTTAGCTAATTGTATTATTTGTTCAAATACAATGCTTGCTGGTAGAAATGTTAATAAATTTCTATATGGATGTACTGTATCTCGGGTAAGGATATAATACGACCGACGTCGCTAAAACTTACTGTATTACAGCTGTTTTCATAAATTCTGAGACACCCTGAAAAAATTTGCCGATGATAATTTCGGCCGAATTCGATAAGTTATTGATTTCGGGGAGTAAGAATCAGATATGTAATTTAATAAGATCAGGTGACTAATATATATTACAATAAGACTAAATATCGTAAGTCGTAAAATTTCAATTCCTATTCTTTGGCGCTCAAACGAAGCCTTTATTCATTTCTAATTATTTTTCGACGAATATTTATTTTTAAAAAAATTGAACTAAATTTCAATTCCTATTCTTTGGTAAGATCCATTTTCGTTCAAACGAAGCCTTTATTCATTTCTAATTATTTTTCGTTTCTTGTCGAAGACGAAAAATTCGGTTTAAAAAAATTGAATTAAATTTCAATTCCTATATCCATTTTCATTCAAACGAAATCTTTATTCATTTCTAATTATTTTTCGTTTCATGTCGAAGATAAAAAAATTCGTTTTTAAAAAATTGAATTAAATTTCAATTCCTATTCTTTGGCAAGTTTCATTTCTCTCAAACGGAGCCTTTATTCATTTCTAATTATTTTTCGTTTCATGTCGAAGACGAAAATTAGATTTTAAAAAATTGTATAAAATTTCAATTCCTATTCATTGACAAGTTCCATATTCGTTCAAAAGAAGGCATTTATTCATCTTAATTATTTTTCATTTCTTGTCGAAGACGAAATATTCGGTTTTAAAAAATTAAACTAAATTTCTATTCCAATTCTTTGGCAAGATCTATTTTCGTTCAAACGAAGGCATTTATTTATTTCTAATTATTTTTCGTTCTTGTCGAAGATGAAAAATTTATTTTTAAAGAATTTGGGGTATCTCAATTCATGATCATATTTAATTTTTTTAATAGCGGCACCTATTCGGGTAATATATTTGTTATAAAAGTCTAATTATATTCGATTCCTTTTTTACATTTTTGTTAAGGTTTATTGGTTGGCATGATAGTTTCATAAATTTTCGTACAAACTAAGCACACCAAACATGTTGGACAAGCATTCGAACGAAAATTAATATCGTTGACATTATTTTATGACAATCGTAAAATGATCATTATGATACAAAAATAGCTTTTATTAAATATTTTATTATACCGAATCAATGACTTACCGAATTCGGCTGAAATTATCATCAGCAAATTTTTTTATGTGTCCAGCTGTAATCGTTAATTTGTTTGGACAAGTTCATTTTACCGACAGTTCATTTCACCGAAGCTCAATTCACTGACAAAGTAATTCTGGTCATGTCATTAGGGTCAGGGTAGGGTCAGGGTAAAATTAGGGTTAAAGTTAGTGTGCTTTATAGAAAAAAACTTGTCAGTGAAATGAGCTTCGGTGAAATGTACTGTCGGTAAAATGAGCTTGTCAGTGAATAATTTGTCGGTGAAATGGGGTGTCTGTGAAGTGATTGTCAGTGAAATAATACGGACCCAATTTTAGCTATCATTTTAAATAATGTCATGGACATTATTATGCAACAATACAGTAATCAGATTACCAAATAAAAGAGCATTATATTTAGAAATGGCAAAGGTTATGACTGGTCATAACCGTAATTGATACCAGTTAGAAGTTCCTAACTGATTGGTTAAAAATCTGAGCAATAATAAAATTATTATAGTTTTAATAGACATTTCCCAATTTTGCTGACACCTATTTCTCCGACACCAATTACACCGACAGCCATTTCACCGACACCCCACAATTCCGACAACCCCATTTGCCGACAATTCATTTCCCTGACAACTTACTTCCCGAGTCCTTCTCACCGACATCCCATTTTGCCGACAGCCACTTTCTCGACATCCCATTTTACCGACATCCTATTTCATTTCGTCGACAGCTATTTGCAAATTAACTTTTGTTTGTAACTATATATATGTCGTGCGTGAGATTAGACCCGGCCTAAATTAGATTAGGGTTAGAGTAAAATTATGGTAAAGTTAGGGGTTAGTTTAGGCCAGTTGTTGCCGATCATTTAATGCTGGTCAACTGATAGTACGTCGGATTCAAACTGATGCAAGGTTTAATCTGACGCACAAAATATATATAAATAGATATTAATTCATAGAGAAAGCAATAGATCGATTACAATCATCTTATTTTAACTTTTTCCACGTTTTTATTACAGTTTTTTTGGCTATATAGCAAATCAAAACTGACATTCTCACAGTCTGTAATAATTTGAATAATTTCCATTATTTTCTATCACATGAACAAAATGATTGATAATCAAAAATCATTTACGTAATATAAAGCTAATCTATTTGTGAAGCTTTATTAATAGCTGTCGGCGAAATGGGTGTAGATGAAATAGAATGTCAGTCAAATGGGATGTCGAGAAAGTGGATTTGGGGAAGTAAGCTGTCGGGGAAATGGGTTGTCGGGAAAATATGCTGTCGGGGAAGCAGGCTGTCATTGAAATGGCCGTCGGCAAAATTGGTGTTGGATAAGCAGTTTTTGGCAAAGTTTACCGAATCTGTTTTAATATTTGTATGGAAACTGCTGATCGAAGAAGACTTCAGGCAATGCAATGATGATCAGAAAGTGCAGTTAACATTAAGGTTCAATTATGACTTCCAGGCAGATTAATAGCAAATACAATCCTTACCTCGTGACTCAAATGAATAATGACCAGATGTTGGTCATTTCGAAAGGTGAAATGACCTATCAGGTCATTTAAAATTTTATATTAAAACTAGAAATATAGTAATTTAGTTGGTCTCAACTTAATCAGTTATTTAAATCAAATATGTGTGTTGCATATAATTAACCAGTGTATTTCGTCGTATTAATATATGTAAATGCAAATAATTTTTATGCTCCCAACTAACCGGATGCAAATAAAATAAAGAATTTTTATGCTTCCAACTAACCAGATGCAAATAAAATAAATATTTAAATAGGCATGAATTAACTTAAATTAATCAAAATTCTTTATATTTACAACATTAACGTAATTAAATAGTATATCAGATATGAATAGCTTATTTTAAACGTTTAGGTTAATGAATACTTACTGATTGAAATTAAAAGCACATTTATGAATAGATTATTTTAAATACTTAGATTATCGAACTTTGTTTATTTGGTGAGTCCACGAATACAACATAAATAGCCACCCTATGTTCGTCACATTTTATGAAATTTATTTATCTATAAAAAGGAAATAAGGTGAATAATTAATTGAGTTCTATGAAATGTAATGAAGTTGAAGTGACTACTGTATTATAATATGGGACTCAAAAAAAATTGCAAATATGGTGAATTAAACAGTCAGTATTTATGAAACTTATTTTTAATACTTAGATTAATAAACATCTTCTGTGGATTATTATGACAAATGTTTGCAAATAATTTATTTTAGATATTAGATTAATAAATGTTTTTTTATACCACTAAGTTCTATAAGCATAATGAAATAGTAAATATCATAACTTGAATAACTTATTTCAGACCTAGATTATAAAATGTTTTTATATTCACTAAGTGTTGTAAAATATATAAAATTAAATAATAATATTCATAACTCAAATAGCTTATTTAAATGCATAACATCGATAAATATTATTAAAATTTGTAAGCCTCTATATGCCATTGACCCGGGTCATGACTTGGAACTCTATTATCTGCCTGGGTTGGGTCTCTAGGCACAACATATGATCATACAAAAACATTAAATGACCTACTGATTGCAAATGACTCGGGCCTTTCCCAAATGACCCAGATTATTTCCAAATGACCTGAGTCATTCAGTGATCGTAAATGACCTGAAATGACCCAAATGACCCAAATAACAAATGACTAGTCATCAGTCATTTTGAGGCTAAATGACCTAGAGGTCATTTAAACCTCGAAATGACCTGATAACTAGTCATTTGTCATTTGGGTCATTTGGGTCATATTTCAGATCATTTACGATCATTGTTGCCTTTTACAAGAATTTGTAGAAAAAAAGCCTTTTATACACTTTAATAACCCAAAATAAAGAAATAAAAACCATCCTCCACCCGATGATGACCTTAACTTTCCAGAATTACTCTATATGTCTAATAAAAAATTTCTGATCCTATGATATACAAACTGAATTGCGTAACCTTAGAATTAATTTAGGCCATACAAAATTAAATTTTTTTTTTAAAGAAAAAAAATCTGACACTGAATGAAAAATTAACTTTGCATGGCCTAATATTAATTACTTGACTATTAAAATTTTCTCTGAATTATCCAATATTCTATGAAGCTCGGAATCACAGGACTGAGAATCGTTCTACATTACTAATCAACCTTATCATTATTACTTTCCTATTAAATTCCATATTCAGCAATTAGGGAGCTTCCAGAAATCAGCTGATTTCTGGGTGGGTGGGTCAGCTGAAGTATCAAGTGTAATTCCGGCCAAAATTTTATAATTCCAGCCAAAGTTGCAAAATTATTTTTGACCAAAATTATAGATTTATTAATAATATTTAATAATTAATAACTTTTGAACTACTGGAACAAATTTGATGATTCAACTACCAAAATGATCCTCTCAATAAGAGGATTCTAGAGAACCAAAATTGTTAAAATCCAATTACAAGATCCTGTAATCAGAATAGATTTGTGTTAATATAAAACTTCTATAATTTATTAAATAATTATAACCTATATGTAGTAACCCAAATTTATTTCAATCTTAGGATTCTGTGATTGGATTTCAACAATTCAATTTTGGGCTTGCTAGAATCCTCTCATTGAGATGATCATTTTGGTAGTAAAATCATCGAAATCAGCCCAGTAGATCAGAAGTTATTAAGAATTAAATATTAATATTTAATTGTTAATAACTTCTGATCTACTAGGCCGATTTCGATGATTTTACTACCAAAATGATTCTCTCAATAAGAGGATTCTAATAAGCCCAAAATTGTTAAAATCCAATCACAGGATCCTAAGATCGAAATAAATTTGTGTTACTATAAATAGGGTTATAATTAGTGATGGGCAATTTGCAGTTTTTTCAAAAATCCCGCGCGTGATCTGCGCTGATTCGCAGGATTGTTTACCGGAATTATATAAATTTCAGCTGGAATTATGGTATTGGCCTGAATTATCCCACGCATCACATGATAGATCACGTGCGGGATCCCGCGTGATGCCTATCACTAGTTATAATTATTTAATAAATTATAAAACTTTTATAGTAACACAAATCTATTCTGATCACAGGATCCTGTGATTGAATTTTAACAATTTTGGGTCTCTAGAATCCTCTCATTGAGAGAATCATTTTGGTAGTTGAATCATCAAATTTGGTTTAGTAGATCAAAAGTTATTTACTATTAAATGTTATATTTAACTTTTTAATAATCATAAAATCTGATTGGCTAATTGGGGTATCAGGTGTGGGTGGGTGGGGTAGGCTCATAGTAAACAAAAATCAGTTGATTTTGGAAGCTCTCTTATAAAATATCGTTAACCCCAAGCAGGATTCATGAAAATCACAAGATTACTATATTCAATAAAAATCAAGATTTTAGGAACGAAGTTGAAGGCACTATTTGTCACAAGATCATGATCTACACCCTTGGTATCATACGTGTGGTTCGTAAGGATGAGGTAAGTATCATTTAGTGATGTTTATAAACGATTGGTAAATATGTTGTATTGTTCGATAAGTAGGGGTAATTAATTAAGGGATGACAATAGGTGATTTTGTAAGTATGATGTATTGCTCGATAAGGGGAGTAACAAAAATCAGGTGATTTTCTAGGTGAGTAAAAAAAGTTGAAATTATATATAAGAACCTGACTCTATATATGTTAAAAAATAGGGGGAGTAGGCCTCTGTTAAAAAATATTCAGGTGATTAATAACACTGCCCTAAGTATTTATTAAGGGATAGAATTATGAAGTCATAGTAAATGACTATTTAGAAAGAGAGTAACAGAAGTTTGTTCTCCCTTTTTTGTTTTTGCTGCTTCATCGTTGATGCTCACTCACCCACTGCTGGGCAAACTATTTAGCGTATTGGGGTACTTTTGAGTTATAGGTGTGATTGATAGCCTGGTTGGACAACCCAGATGTCAAATATAAGTAATTTGATAGCCTGACTTTACAGCTCGGATATCAAAGAAAGATATATTAGTTTAGTAATACTAGGAACTGAATATAGACCACTGAGCAGCAAGGCAATATCCCATATTTGCAAAACTTATGTTTTTGATACTCCAGCACTTACTTTTTTGATGCTTCTAAAAGTACTCCAAAAATTTTATTACTTTTTGAGACACAGCGATTTTAAAAAGTCATGTGACTGCTGCGATTAAAATCAACCAATGGAATTGCAGATAAGATTCTATAAAAGGCTTTTTAATCTGAACTAATTTTTTATTATGTCATTATTATTTGAATTTCTAATAAGTGTTGCAGAGATGAAAATTACTATTCCAATAGTCATAAACATATCAAAATTGGCTTAGTGTATCACAAGATATGAGTAAAAAAGTTTTCGCGAATTTTAGTTTTTAAAAATTCGCAAAAATTTTTTTACTCATATCTCATAATACACTAAGCCAATTTTGACATGTTTACTAGTATTGGAATGGTAATTTTTTTATCTCTACAACTCTTATTAGAAATTCAAATAATAATAACTTAATAAAAAAATTTGTTCTGATTAAAAAAACTTTAAGCCTTTTATTAGAATCTTATCTGCAATTCCATTGATCGATTTTAATTGTGGCAGTCATGTGACTTTTTTAAAATCACTATATCTCAAAAAAGTAATAAAATTTTTGGAGTAAATTTAGGAGTATCAAAAAAGTAAGTGCAGAAGTATCAAAAATATAAGTTTTGCCCCATATTCATTGTTGTATCAGGTAATCAAGTGACAAAAGCCAGTTGCAAACCTTGTTAGCTATTGTGATAACAAGCAGTGTTGGAATTAACAGTTGCAGTTTCTATCCAATTTATTGTAAATTTTGTTACAAAACTTACCGTTATTATAATTTATTGTAAAAAAAACAATACTTGAAGTTATGATACTTAGTATTTGGTTGATTACTATAATTTACTGAAAAAATTTTTGTTGAGTAATAGTAAATCACATGATGAAAAGCATGAGAGTCACATACCTGTGCCATAGAACAAGCATCATCAATCTGCAAAAGGAAACTAATTGAAGGCGAAAGCGTAAAAAAAACAGAAATCATAATTTTCAAATTATATATAAATGACAAAATGATATTACATTCATGTGTATTACCAGATTTAACTGGACCGCTGCAGGCATATCCCTAATTAATTAAATCAGCTTAATTTTATAAATTACTATACTACTAAAGCATCCAGATTTTGTATACAAACGCAAAGCTCTTCATACTTTGTGCTATGTTCCTAGTAAAACCTTATATATGCACACTAAAAAAATAAATTTCTGCTTCGATATAGCTCTTCTTTGGGTATGACCCTTACCTAGTGATGAGCTATTTATATGATGTCTGAATTTTTTTAGCATACAGTACGTTGTGAGGCTGTGGAATATTCCTAGCAAATAGAGATATTTAGAACTAACTACTTTTCTATTCCAAATTGCTAATACTATATATCCACAAGACTTAAATCCTTACATAGTAGGCAGAAAAGAGATGTTGATTGACTTGGTCTGAGAGTTAGGGCTTAAGATCTTGCTGCAGCAGTTCCGAAATGAAATAAGTATTGCTCATACAGTCAGATCCCCCTAAATGCTACCCCCTAAATGCTACCTCTCCTTAAATGCACGATAGAAGCGTGGGCCCACCATGCGACTTATAAATAAATGCACATTCTTTATTCTGCACGTGCATGCTATTTTGTTGGCCCATTATATATAAAGTCCTTCCGTAAATGCACTCACATGATCAATAACCAATCAAAATTATCGATTTTAGATGTAAAAAAAGTATGATCATTATATACTGTAGCAATATTAATTGTATCATTGTAATTGTTAATAAATTATACTATATCATTGCCTTTGTCGCCTTATTTATGCTTCGTTGCCATAATAACATCTGTACTAAATGTTGGAATTGCAAGAATTATTTCTAATAAAATTTTGTAGAATGCTTGATCTCAAGCATTTGTATAGAAATTAGGCAATTTCAAGTAGCTTTGAATATAAAAATTCAATACGTCCAAATTTTCTATTGTAAAATAATATTAAAACTTGTGTATGTATATGTATGTATATAATAAGCAGCTATATGCACACATGATCATAATTTTTACTATGATATTATTGGCTATTTCCTAATTGCAACCCTTCCTAAATGCACGCCTCAGTGCCAGTCCCGACAACGTGCACTTAGGGAGGTCTGACTGTATATATTTCTGGTAATATTTTTTTTACTTTTAATAGGTACTGATTAGTATTTTTTCTCTTTTCTTTAGATTAAAATGGTCAATTTTAATTGTGAACTTGGTTTGCGGTATTACAGAACAAGACAATTGGTTGGCCAATTAGGCTTAATGTAATTTCTGATCCAGTTTGAGAATGATCCCACATGTTGGCGGAATATGGCAATTAATTAGCAAGGTAGTTAATTGTATGATAAATAAAGTAATCAATGATCTAATCAATTCAGGTTTTATAAATTGCTTTTGTCGATTATTAAGCCTTTTATGTTTTAGTTGATAAAAGCGAGTTTTTGATATTCTCGAGGTTATGGTTAAATTTTTGAAGATATGAAAATGTCAAAGTGTCGAAGATAAGCTTGTCCTAACTTTGATTACTTTCAATAGAAAATTCAATAGAAACAACTACTAACACTTTTACTCTTATTTCAAAAGTTATTCTTGAACTCTACTTGAGTTAGCTTTATTTTAATGAAAAAGGTCATGTATTTATACTTTTATATTACCCGTATTTTTTACACTATTGTTAGGGGAGTAACAAAAATCAGGTGATTTTTTAGGGGGGGAGGGGGTAAAAAAAAGTTAAAATTATATATAAGAACCTGACTATTTATATATTAAGGAAGAGAGAGGGGGGTAGGCCTCTGATAAAAAATAATCAGGTGATTAATGACACTGCCCTTACAAAACCTTCAAGTATTAACTAGTTTTTCTAAACTAATTATAATTGATATCTTTGATATCTTTGATATCCTTAAACTATCCTTGATATCTTTAGTATCACTAATATCTTTAGTATTTTAAAGATTTCTAGTATACTTGATATTTTTAAGATACTTGATATATTCAACATACTTAGTTTCTTTGGTATCTTTATGATACCAATTATCTCAGATCGTTGAATCAAGTTTAAGACAAATAAGGGTATACTATATTTCTAGGGCTTATAGTACTATATACTAATCTCAAGAAAGTTCTATATTTTAAATAAAAATAATGGTATAATGAAAGAAGAATTTATACATATATAAAAGAAAAGAAAACTATAGTCGACTCTTTCTATACTGAACTCTTGGGTTTGGCAAAAAAAAAAAAGTTCACTATAAAAAATTACTATGTTTTCTTAAGGACCCATTATACTTTTTATACTGAACTATTATAAAAATTTTAAATTTTTGAGTTCGTTATATCCAGAGTTCGTTATATAGAGGTTCATTATATTGAGAGTTAACTGTATAATGGGTATTTTGAGGGACCAGGTACTATGACGTTTTTCACAACATATAGTACATATAGTACATATAGTTGTATAGTGTGTATAGTATGTTAAATATATTTAGTACGCATATAATATATAAACCATCATATACAAAATTTTGCAAGAAATAAGTTTGCTTAGAAAATAAAAGGCAGTTTCATAATAGCAAATTTAAGATATAAATAATTTTATAATTTGTTCTAGGATATTCTAAAAATTTTTTTGTATACTATACTATATGCAGCACATCACTACCCTTACCCAACATAAGATTTTGTTACTTTAAAAAGCATCATACACATTCTCTAACATAAATCATCTTAGAGTTTGGAACCTGATTCAATTTTTTCACATGGTTAAACTGGTCTTAATTGGATTTAAAAATTTAAAATAGTATAACTCTAGATTATCTGATTAGGACTGTATAAAGATGATTTCTAACGTAATACATAAAATTGAAACAACCAATAAGAGTCAAGATTTGTGAACAAACGCGATGTATGAACTAAACCACTAAATAGTTGCATGACGTCATCGTGCGAGACCAGGAATGGAAGATCTAAGCAGAAAACAGAATCAAAATATTGTTGATAGTATAAAATTATATATGATTATATAATAGAATATATTAAATAATAATAAAGTAAGCAGCTAACATTTTTTAACTCTTTTCAACGATCACTTGGACCAAATTTCCGACGGAAGAAAACAAAAAGTTTTTTGTTGGAGCGTGGGTAGAAGTACACAGGACCTACGGTTTCTACAAAGGTTAACTATTTGCGATATCTAGTGACTCCTTTAATATATTCGGCATGCAAGCCAAAAGCGTTTTAGTACAAGATAACTGGCAGGAGGTGGCGCCCTTGTACGGAAAATTTTGGTGGAGTTATCATTTCCGCTCCGTCGACGAAGTAACCTATGACTATATAACGGGGAACAGCAAAAAAATGAGTTTTCCAACAATACTCTCCTGTAAATTTCTTACAAGTGATTCTGTTGTATCATCTTTTTCGCCTTCCTGCCTTTCTTCCAAAATTTTTGATAAAAAGTAGGGATTTGGTTTACCCCCTCCAAAAGATCAGCTGTTTACTTTTCCAAATTCGAACAGACCCAGTAGAATGCAACCACGTGACGTGTTTGTTTACGAATACGGTTTCGGTGCTACTTCATACGACGTGCTCAATCGATATGGTATAGGGATATTTGAGGTTGGTCGTATAGTCGGAAGAAGATATTAATTAAGGCGTAGCTTTAAAGTAGAGATATACAATAGTTGCATTTGTTATATAATTTTTATTCAACCTACCACAGGTTATAATAGTGTTTTCACTTTTCTTTTTTCCATTGGTTTTTGTTTCTTTTTCGTTAGACTAGCCTTCGTGCTTTACCATGTGGTTTTTTCTTTTTTGTTTTCTTCTTCCGTTTTTTCTTTTTTGTTTGTTTTTCTTTTTGTATCTCTCGTTTTCTTGGCTTGATATTTTTTTTATGTTTACCTCCTCTCCTTATTTTGTCCTTAGTAAATTCCTTGTTAGTTAAAGGAATATGAAGAAGAGAAGAAGCTATTATGGTGCGGCACTTAGGCTAGTTTATACATAGCCTCTAGTTTTTAGCTTGTCTTCAAATTAGTGTGGCAGGTTGTACTTGGGCACTTTTTACAGCAGCTGAGTAATGTCAGATTTGCAAATTGGAGTAAACAAGTGTATTATATAGCGATATACTTAGTATCTTAATAAAATACTGGTAAAACTGCCTAAGTGAAAAAAAAAATAATAATAATAAAGTAAGGGTACTGCTATTTACACCATGGTTTTTGCTATTTTGCACCATGGATTTCATGTAACATTAGATCATCAATCAACCTTTTCTATTTGCACTATGATATAGTTACACAAAAATTAAAAAATCTTATTTTGCACCTCTACATATTGTTAATCTACAAAAAAATATGAGTTTTTATTGGTACAACATGAAATAGTTCAAGGTTACACAAAATTGTAAAGATCTGGCCCGTATTATGTTAAGGCCTTAAAAATTAGGGTAAGGGTTGGCCCGTATTATAAAATTAGGGTTAGGGTTGGCCGCATTATAAAATTAGATTAGCAGGCCTACTAGATAGGTTACCAAAATAAGACTTGTATAACATTACATTACATTAATGGCCCGAATAACTGTTAATCTACAAAAAAGGCGAGTTTTTATTGGTGCAACATGAAAATAGCCCAATGTTACACAAATTTGTAAAAATCTGGCCCGCATTATGTTAAGGCCTTAAAAAATTAGAATAAGGGTTGGCCCGAATTATGAAATTAGGGTTAGGGTTGGCCCGCATTATAAAATTAGATTAGCAGGCCTAATAGATTACCAAAACAAGATTTGTATAATGTTATGCAATATTAACAGCGCAAATAACTGTTACGGTAATCTACAAAAAAAGGCGAGTTTTATTGGTGCAACTTATATTACCATGGTGCAAATAGAAAGGTTGATTGATGATCTAATGTTACACAAAATCCATGGTACAAATAGCAAAACCATGGTGTAAATAGCAGTACCCTAAAGTAATACATTATCATTTGGTAATAGTTAATAAATTAATGATTTAACAGGCTAGTACCGTATATCGCTAAAAATAAGCTACCTTCTAAAATAAGCTACCCCCAGTTTTGATCCAAAAACGTCAAAACGGCTTTGACCTGAAAATAAGCTACCCTCTTTGTCGCACCAAAAGATAATTAACAAAATTTTTAGTTCTAAAAATAAGCTAACCCTATGATCGATTAATGTATAATCTGCTGAACAAGGTTACTTATGCAACTTTAATCGATTTGCTTAGTAAAATTTAGACTTTACTATGTAGTGATTATAATCAATTGACCAAAAATCGCTTTATAAGTTACTCCCGATTTTTTTTGCATATTTATTTATTGTTTATTACATATTTATTTATCATCTACAGTTATTTATTTATTGTCTACAGCATATTTATTTATTTATTTTACTTGTTAAAGTTTTGTATTCGAGAATAAGTTACCCTTTATTATGCTTTAAATACTTAAAATAGTAAATAACTGAAAATAAGCTACACGGTTTTTTTTTGGTAAAAATCAGCAAAAAAAGGTAGGTTATTTTCGGCAACATATGGTATTTAGTAATTAGCTTAGCTAACTAAATTAGAGATGAATATTTGTAGCATATAAAGCATGTTGAAAAAGGAAAGATTATAATTTTCTTATAATTGTTACTATTATATAGTATTAATTTTAACTTAAATTAATTAAACTTCTCTATATAAGAGTAAAGTGTACATTTATCATTTTATATATAAAATCGATGGTCATTTTTTGTATAACAAATTATATAGTAATACAACTCTGTTTGGGTAATTACCTGTTTTAGAAATATTTTACTATTTGTTTTTTGTATAACTCTAACAAATTGAAGCTTCCCAGCAAATTTAGCTATATAAAGAAGTATATTTTTTAAAATAATACAACTGCTAAAGATTTTACTACTATAAATAGAAGGTTTAATCTGTATATTGCCAAATTTTGGTAAAGATTAATAGTAGTTTTAAAACCTCTTATTAGAGTGTATTTCAAATTTTGCATAAAATTCCAATGTACCACCAAAATCAAATAATAAATGATCTACATACACTCTACCCTTAAAAGCTAATAATAGGAAGAATTCGATTGAGACATGGATAGATAAGAATTATTTAAGGATGTTAACAATTTTATGAGAACTAGTTAAGGCATTAATGAATATAAGAAAATTGTTTAAAAAAGCTATATAATTATTATATTATATAATATTAATATAATTCATAAAATATTTGCTTTTATTATAAAAATGATTTTAATTTTTTTTTTTTTTTTTTTTTT